>JAQGAF010000151.1:0-73316 GCA_034687865.1 Kryphioiulus occultus
AAGGGTATTTATTCATTAAAGTTGAATTGTCGCCTCCAGAAGTAACCAGACTATCAAGCAAAATTGTTATCACGACGCTTTATTCAGTATTCGCAGAGATGTTATGTGGGGAACTTCCCGTTAAACTATGTGATGGGCTTTTATTCATGCACTGAAAAATTGAAAGCCAAACATTTTACCTAGTTTGAAGAAATTCTTTCAATCAGGTACATGCATGTGTTTAGCATAAAAGTACATGCATAAACATAACAGGAAATATAACATTCCTATATAAGTATGACACTCGAAACACTGCCTTCTTGCATTATTAAGTTATCCTAATGTCGAAATCCTCAAGACAACGAACGAATCATTTCATTAGTTCCTTGCAGATTTAAGATGTTAAACCTAAGCTCAATAACTACAGTGACCACTTACCAGCACGAATCCGTAAGTTTCTGCTTACAATCGTTCCAGCCTGACTGGTGGCTATACATCTGTAAACAGCAGCGTGGATATCCTGTCTATATTCCTCCGCTCGAAAAGGCTCAAAAAGCAGAGTACCATTGGGTAAGACGTGCCTTAGCCTGGGCACATCAGTCACTTTAGATCCATCACTAAGAGTCCAAAACACCGAGGGGTGCGTATTTCTATTTACAAGGCAATCCACTTGGGCTCCGGTTGTGTTGGAAAAATCAACGTGTTGGGGGGGTTGACGAGAAAAGGCAAGACTCGGCGTATCAATACCCCAAACTCCTACAAATAGAAAGAAATGCAAACCGTTATCAAATTGTAATTCCGCGCATATCACATGTCTCTGAACAATTAAAATTTTCATTAAGTCTTGAGAAGGTGCGCCAATTAAATAGAAATGGCAAAGGTCGCAGAAATAGCACAACATGTAGTTGTTGAATTTTAAAACAGAATTTGTAAAAAAAATCATTCTAACAAAACAGAATCAGTTTGAATTGACCAATTATGCGCTATTAAAAATAAATTGCAAAGATCATATACCCGTACATAGCACTACGTATAGGACCATTTTCAAATTAATTCTGTTTTATTAGGATGATTTTGTACTCAAGAAAGCTACAGGCTACACGTCTGAATATTTGGCCATCGGTTGGATTATGCGCTTCTTCAAATTCAGAATCTGGAAGACATTTCCATGGGATCGTAAGAAGCCCATGCCCCCACCGCATAAACGATAATTTACACACAAGGGCAACTATATTGCTGATAAAGAACATCAATAAATAAAGGAGAATCGTGTTTGCCCCACAAAAAAACAGGCCATCTTCGAGATAGAACACGATTTCTGAAGGCAAATTTTTTAACAACAGATGCCTAGTTTTCTAGAGGATCTCAGAAAAGATCGTAAAGTATGGAATTAATCTGCAAGTAGGAATCGCGATAATCTTACATGAAGTCCGCAACACACTGCGGCAAAACGCGTTCCAACTTGGCCCTTTCTCGCTGCCTTTGGCGAAAATCAGTATTTTCACTGTTTATGTGAAATAATGGTGGCTTAGACGAATTTTTGTCGACAACAAACGCGGCATTATCCCGTGTAATGGCGAACAAAAGAAAGAAATTCACTCCAATAAAGATGGCATTATCTCAGCGGGGATTTAACAATACGCCAAGAATAAAACAAGACCGTGAAGAGAAAATCCTCGCTGCTGGATTTACAAATTGAACGCTTGATTTGATCGTTGGCTGGACAATTGCAATGGTCGATTTGATAACCACATTTAGGCCAATTTGGCAATAAACTAAGACCGAGATGGAACGAAAAGTCGGTGGAGAACTACGAAGCCAAATGAGATTTCTCTGGGATAAGACTTCGAGAAGAATCGGAAAAACAAACCCTTTAAAGCACTTCATTTACCTAAAACCTTCCAAATCGAAGGTAATTTAACTTTATTTGCTAGCAACCAAAGTCAACAGTCTTGAGTGATACAACGGATATCGGAACCTAAAGGTAATTGAAAGTCAATATAATGTTGGAACAAAATTAGCACGTTTTTCACGTTTTGTGCAATGACCAGAAAATTTAGAAGCGACAAATTGCAATAGAATAATGTTGAATCTACGTTGTTTGAGTCCCTGTAGAATGATTTTTTTTATTTGAAGCTTTGGAGTTGGGACTAAGCGAAAGTGGTTTTTCCTAACGGCTCGTAAGCTAGCAGTGATTGCCTATCTTTAAGGGACGGGTAAAGCGGATATTATACCGGTATTGTTGGGTTAAACTAGGTTAAACAAGAGTTTTCAATATACACGTCAACAGACTTTCGTTGTTCTAAAATCAGCGAATTAAAGAATACATTATTGAAGCATCTTACATTGCGGTAGCGAACATTTTAAACTATTCTAAGCTGAATCTTTGAGCAATTGCGAAAAAAAGAGTGAGAGACAACCATCTATTACTGAAAACTACGAACTTTACTTAGAGTTACACTACGAGAAAGCAGCGAGACTAATAATTATATGAATTAGTCGATGAAGAAGTCGTATTTAGCTCACCACACTCATGCCCATACGTTCGGCAAGACATCTTACTTGATTTACTGCCATTAGGAAACGCATTTTAGGATGGCAAGCCCTCCATTAACGATAAGGAGTAGCAAAGTACTCATTAGTCATTCATCGTCTTTTAAAATTAGCTCCAGACATTTTTTGTGCAGTTTTTTTTGCGTATAGATGATAAAAATGTTCGATGCTTCATTGTTATCGTGTTTAATCCTACATGTAGGGTTCAGATGACAATTAAATATGTCAGAACTTTGAGCACTATTTGGTTATCTTCACGATTAAATTAAAATGTTTCAATTTAAAAGCTTAATAAAATCTAGAAAATTCATTGATGTTACCAAGTAATACAAGTATCAGAAATACTCTTAACTTATGCATGCTGGTTACTGTGTACAAGTGGTCTGTTCTGGGAAGTGTGATTCTCGTGCATCAAATGAATTTTTAAATAGAAATTAAAGATATGCATACATAAAAACTGAAACTTGGAAAAACGGTAAGTCTGTCAACGGCAGATGAGCGTTCACCCACGTTGTGTTTGAAATGGTAAACAGTTTTGAAATTTTACAAAGCCATGACAAGGAGATATGCAGATATTTTAAACAGATTTTAAAGAGATGCAAAAATGCGCTTAAAGAAACCCATTGAAATATGGTGAAATAATCTGTGGATCTGTTTGTTGTAATGTATCTACTTGCTTCGAAAATAGCATAGTACAAAAAAATATAGTAGAAAGGCACAAAAAAGAGCAATAAAAAACTATCATACATAAAATCCCAAAATATAAAACCAGGCGTTGTAAAGCAGTATCAAGTTTCAGATTTGTTTTTTACAAAGGTGTCAAAATACATACAGAAACGAGCAAAGTAGGCCAACTTATCTTGGCCAATCAGTTCTCTTTATCTGGGGTTTCTCTACTAGAAAACGGCATTCTCCATTTCTTGACTGAATTTTTTCTTATTTGAAACCATCGACCATTTCTTTCCATTATCAACAGACCAGTCCATTATTGAAATCCATACATAGAGAATAATCTCAGACGGGCATTATACACATTGTACGCGCTATTGAGCTAATCGAAAAGACTGGGAGGGAAAAAAGATTAAAATGCCAGTGGGGACTATATGCTTGACTTTATTCTGAACAAGCATAGGCTTTTGATAAGCAGCAATAAGGCCACTATATTCATGAAAAAAATAACTGAAGAAGTAACTATGTTTTTAGAAGTAAATTTTGGTGACAATGCATAGAAAATATCTTTAAAGGGAAGAGACGAAAACAACTACCGGTATAAAACAGCACAGTACGTAAACAGTATTTGCGTAACCCTTATAAGCATAAACTCCTGTATTCATCAAACGTTTTGAAGTTTTGAGTATAGCAAATACACAAAATATTATACACAAAAACTGAAGGTAAATTTCTTTTCAAAGTGGGCGGCTAACACGTTTTTACAGCTGTAACGTTCAATATAAGATATCTTTCATGATGGCTTTAGAATCAGCATGAAAGTAGCATGGTTCTATCCCAAAAATGCCTTGTAAGAGAAAATTAAGACAAAAGGTATTGCTTGGCACGTAGACGGTATTCTCGACAAATGTTTAATAAAGTGAATTACCCTGGCAGTAAATGGACGATAATGCAATTTGTAATCGAAATTCCGAGTGAATGTAAGTGAAATTGTCATCGATTTATTTAAACAAATGCTATTTTCTCATCGCGCAAGCTGTACTTTGATTTTAATGCTATTTAAGAGTGTAAATCGAAATTCGTCCTAGCTGAGCTAAGCTAAATGGAATGAAGGATTGTTGCAAACTCAATATTCGTTTACATTAAAAGAGAAAAGTTGAGCATGGGGTAAAAAGTTTTGACATGAAGAGCAGTACTGACAACAGAATGTCTATGCACTTTCTTCCAGTTGGGATTAAGTGCATCATGCATTAGTGAAGGATTCCTCAATCTTCTTGATATATTTTCCAGAAAACAGCCTTGTTTTGGGTTGTTAGCCTATTGATCTATTTCACGTAAGATAACATGTGTAACATAATTTATTTACATTGATCTTTGAGACAAGGGGTCATTATTTATCAATGACAGCGAATGGCAAAATCGGTGTTTCACCTAAAGGCAGATTTTAGCTCGCTATATTATATATCGCAGTCAGAAGCGAGTCTCGCTTATCTTTTTGTTTTAACTTTGCTCGACTGAGTGGATAGATCATTGAAATAAAAGTCCCTTATAGGCGACATCGAGCCATAATGGTCCCAAAAAGTAACGATTTCTAATAAAGTGCACGCCAATGCATCCGGTAAATATTTTAGACAATAACCAATAAATAACGTTCGTACAAATGCGATACGTGCTGCTTAAGACGATCCTTAACCCTATATACCGGGACTGTATAACTGTATACTTGTATATGTTACTGCATATTGCAATTCATTTTAATGTCAATAGTTTATGACTTACTATCTGATATTAGCGTCAATTTTCCTAAATAATTATCTCCACGTTTTATTCTGACCTTTTGCGTCCTTTTGCAATCCCATGTGATTCATAAACATGCTAGAAACGTTTAGCGCTTCATCAAAAAAATGGCAAACTGAGTGTGATTTACAAGCCAGAAGATCTAATTTATTTCACAATAATAAGCAGTCGGTATCGTCGCTTAGATTTCGTGTTATGCCCTGTCGACATCGAGGACTTGGGGCTTTATAATACCTTCACAGCAGCTGAATCTTGTACTGTGCATGTATATTTTAAGAATCAATCTCATTCAAATATGCAGATAAAATCCAGCAATTTTCAAGAATCCCAATTTGTAATCTACCGCAGAAGATGACATTCCTTTCCCGAAAACAGACCGAAATATCTCCGCATTAGATCTGGCAATAATTTTTCAACTGCTACAGGGAATTAAATACCTCGTAGCAATGAAATTACTCTATCGTATGCCTGATCGCATAGGCAAACCCCTACCAGAAGCAAAAGTGTAATTTGGAAGTATGCAGATTGCATTTTTGATTTAAATAAACCTAACAAATTGCCTCTCCAAAGAATTCATTTTCATCCTCTGGCACCATAATGCCTCTTCCAGTTAAGCAGTTCTCCATCCATTGATCGATATCCAACCCAACCATGCATTTATAATTTACACAAATTATCACGTACATGTATGCCATGCGAGACATTCCTTCATTGAAATTAAGACGGTTATTAAAACAGGAATGTCCACGACAACCTGTGGCAATAAATTCCTTACGTTTCAGATCTTAGAGATGCACAATATCGTAATCATTGCAGTTTAAACGATGCAAAAATACAGTATGTTTGCTGCCCGTTGAGATCCCCTAGCAAATACATGTACATGATGTCCTCATTATGATCTATTCAGCGCCTCGTCGTAATTTACCATTCGTTGAATCCACTCGTAATGCCATGCGTGTAATTAAACATTTTCAAATCGAGTGGGGTCGCTATTTCAAAGCCTCTTTCATAGGACGTAAACTGGATTGCCAGAAGGGTTGAATAATGCGTCCGTTACGAAAGGTTTCGGCGAAGATAACATAATTACATTTTGCAATTAAAATTATTTTCAAACCTTGTTTTGCGCAGAATTTATGTACGCATCCAACAACAATTAAGTAGTCATCATTAGCGATGTTTTATTCCCTTAATTAAAAGTTGCGTCAGGCGACGCACACCAGCAATATCCTAATGTAAAGACGCGTTTTTATTTTTTATGACTAATAACTGCTGTCTCCTTTGGATGAACATTTTTATGTATGCCGTAATATTCGGTAACATATCAGCTGTATACATATTTGAACCACCAAGTATTTACTGCACTGTCATGTTTTTCCATTATTTCAGAAAAAGTTTCAAGTTGGAGAACCGAGTTTAAACACAGCGTAATAAATCTAACAAGATACCGAATATAATGCATAAATCTTCATGCTCAAACGATTCTAAAGTCTTATCGAAACCTACAAGAGCGTAATTTCGAACGTTAAAACGCAAGTAATGACTAATATAATATTTGCGCTTTCATAATGATTTCCCTGCATACAGTATAGTTAAAGGAACAGTAACAACGATAATATCAGTAAATATAAAAATTTGCTGAAAGACAGTATGCAGATTTTCAAATAATGCATTTACATTGCATATTTTAAAAAGAGCATGCAGTATTATAAAATGTGCGTTATTTTTGTTAAAAAAACGGAAAATGAGAAAATGCAAAAAAAAAAAATTCATATTTCTTACTTTTTAATTGAAATTACTGCCATTTTAACTACATGTATAAGTGTTCCGTCTAACGCTCGATACCTTTATTTCGTAAATAATTAAATACCGTAAATACCGCAAATGCCCCATCAAGATTAACGACAATTTAACCTACTTGACTTGAAACTGTTATGTGCTATTGTCCAAAGGCTAATTTTGGTGACATAACTTAAGGGATCTCAATTCCCTAAAACGGTAGCGCCAAGAGAGACTATAAACAAACGCTTGGCTCCAAGTACGGAAATAGATTAACCAATAGGGAGAGACGGTAACATTTGTCTTATTCAAAGAGGACTAAGACGGACGGTCATGTGATTTGTGATGAGTGTGGTCAGCAAGATGTATGGCAGCTGTCGACAACTAGGGACTAGCAGCCAGACCAGCATGGCAATAAAT
The DNA here is from genome assembly GCA_034687865.1 of Kryphioiulus occultus. NCBI lineage: Eukaryota > Metazoa > Arthropoda > Diplopoda > Julida > Julidae > Kryphioiulus > Kryphioiulus occultus. The sequence continues at coordinate 7,195 of JAQGAF010000151.1, forward strand.
GACATCAGTCCACATTTTGGAAACAACTTCATCGTTCATTGAGCGAAGCCGATGTACAGTAATTACATAAATCAATGTTAGTGCACTCAGGGTCGATTAAAATAATTAGAAATACCGATTATCAAACTTCGTTTAGCCTAATAGCAATAGCTGTCCAATAAAGCTGCCATGATGCAGTTAATGTCAGTCAATAAACTTTTCCAAAAACATCAGCGAAGCCTATCCAAGTTTTCTGAAACCAATCCATGGATTCCCAAACGTGATTAATAAATCCAAAACATGCTCAGAATTGCGTTTACTCAACAGTTTTCAGTTTTCGGAAAAATGCCACTTGCAAGCCTTTCCATGAGGGTAATGATAGCACTTTATTATTAAATCCATTCGTGATCGATATAAAAGGTAGCCTGGTATTTTATTTCGAGACTTATGTAGACATAGTCTTTGGTCATTCCATAATTCAGTGGAGAATTCAAGTCACTCTGGACTAGAAATAGGTATTTTGTGGCTATCATTTTATTCTTTGGCGGAAATACATTGAATCATAGTGTTTCACATAAAAGTTTCGGTAAAACCGCCAGAAAGCCTCTGTCATTTCCCGTTCCAGAAAAAAAGGCTAATAGCAACAATCCGACAGAGATGTGATAATTTAGGCCCTGCAAGTAATAGTCAAATGACCTATCAGGGTCTAGCATTCACGTCTAGCTGGTCATTCATTGCCAATTCTAGGGTCCATTTAAAGATTTAGGAGTTTTCTACAACCATTTGAAATTGAGTCCATTGTAAATTTCAGCCTTTGGGAGATTATTCTATCTTTAAATTTCCCACAAGTACACTTAAATTGAGTGGTGAGAAAGTGGTTTCCATCATTAGGTTTAAAAGGTAAGCCCATAGAGATGGAAAAACCCTGCCAATTTTTAGTCTGTAAAGCCCGTATCATGCACGGAATAGCAAAAAATTTACTGAACGTGTACTTGTTTTAAAATAACGAAAGAAACTCGAACATTTGGGTGAAAAGGATTTCTACATAATTGGATAGGATTTGGGAATATGGGAATTGGTTATTTGGAAAGTTACAAAAATCTATATTACACGTTTTCGAACATGTAATTTCGTATATAGAACGTGAATCCGCCACTTCAGATTAAAGTAGGTTATAGTCAAGTAACATACAGGAGTAAATGAAAGGGCTACAATCCAATTTTTAGAATGTATATTAGATGGCTTATAAAATGAAGTTTTTTGAACAGTGAGGTCCGAAGACAATTCCCTTATGAGTATCAGATTTTAAGATCAATTCTGCGATACACTTTTCCAATCTATACACCGAATAGAGTAACTGAAAACCTTCATAATCGAAAGAAATTCATCTACCGAGACACGCTATTTTCCTCCCAAGATCTTCATTTTCAGAGTAATCTTTCATCCTTCCTAAGTTCAATTAATTATCTTACAGTTATACAACTTTTAAGATATGATTAATAAGCCTCAATTTTCATAAATTCACATACGGATGAAAACACGAATATTATTTAGTTCAAAAACTTTAATTTGTCTTAAAATTATAATTAAAAGTGGAAAAACAATTTTATATAATTTTTATTTAATATTTGCATAATATTTTAAATTATGAAATTACTGTACATACTAGTTCTGCATACGCTTATCATACAAAGTAAGATTAAGACTTTCAATACAAATATTATCAAATCTTATTAAATCAAAACGATTGTGTTGAAATAAGAAATCAATATAAGTCGTTCCCAAGAGGCAATACCATTCCCGTATGCCCATCAATATGGAAAAAGAAATTCTGATGACTCATATTTTGGTTAGGGTTTCACCTTTATGTTCACTTCATCTCGAGCGAAGCTGTCAGATAGCCAGACATATAAAAGTGTGGAACTCCCCCAAATCATCCATATACAATTGAAAAGCCAGTCAAAGCAAGTGTATGCCCAACCTGAAATAACAATTTCGCAAATAAAATATAGATTTTATTATGGAAGCGTGAGCGCAATATGCTATAGAGCATTTTATTGTGTTTCACATATGTTTCTGTCGCTGGCCAGACATGACTAAAATATCTATGTCATTTTAGAATGGTCTGGCTAACGCACCTTTCTGTTTGTGCGAGTTGAAGGGTTTTGCTGGCAAATAAACTCTTAAGTTTTAGATGGAACCTTTTCATGAGACATCAGACTTGAAAATATCCTTTTGTAACTTGGGTTTCGAATGGGGAAAAAATAAATGTACATCGAATGTCAAAATTTATACCTACATGTATATGGGGGAAATCAAATTCACAAATTTCATACTCGTATATTTTCATATACTGTATACAGATAGAAGCACAATGTTTATCCAATTTGACGGAAGACATTTCAATGATATAATGCATACTGTACATGCACCTTAAATCGTCTTTATTAAAGCCGTTGAAGAGCAGGGTTCTGAAGCCAATTTGAAATCGTTCCAATAATAATACCAAACGTAATCAAATTTATCATCAAATTGGTTTGAAAATGCAAAATTTTATTCATACTATATTCATTGTTATACAGGAAGCGTTCTTAGACCCAAAACGAAAAAGCCATTCAGAGAGAAATACGCTTTAGTGTGATATAAAATGGCCGATAGAATGCTGAAATTTTAATATAACATCGAAAATGCAATTAAATATGGAAACAATTCGTGCATGATAAAATTTCGTACAATTTTTTCACCCTTAACCAAGATCTGTTCGCAGCTCTGCGAAAGGATAAAATGGAATTACGCTGAAGAGTAAAATTTTTATTCAATTCCACATGTGGTCCGCTTCGCAGTAACTAGAAACAAATACCACACGTAGGTTCGAAAATGGGGTTTTGTCACTCCCATCATATTTTTTATACGTTATTTATCGATTTTCAGAAAATAAAGAAGGCAATTTAATATTGCGACAAAATGGCTTTAAAATATGCCACAACACATTTCCAATTTCCAAACGTGGATTGCAGGATCTGCGCCAAAATCGTAAAAGAGTGAACACTCTCTGCAAGCACCACAGCTACTTTATTTACAAATTTCCATGAGAAAGCGAAATTTAAAAGCTCATGCTGGATATTCCAGTAGGCCTATTCGTTGCATTTGGCAATTGTGAAAATCCAATGTGTGCCATTGGTATTTCGTGAACACTGAACCCGCCGTGTGCAAATTTCCGCAGTTTTCCAAGAGACATAAAAACAGATAAGGCTTGACATATGCAAACGAATGTAATGCTTATTTGCAGTATAATCTCGGGTCATGGGGAACCAAAGAAATGGGTTTCCATTGAATCCACATGGCTAGCGTCAGAAGATATTAAATTAATTTTTGAGAAGTGCATCTGGCTTTTGTGAGAGAAAAGAAAAACCACATTCAAGAAAATATATATACGAAATCTTATAAAAACACACATGGCACATAAAAAGAAAAGCAGTGGTGTATTTTCAGAGAGCAAAAAGAAAAAAACTTTGGAACTTTGTCTAGAAATGAAATAAAATACAGTTTGAGGAACGATGCTATTATGCGCACCTGTTATTCCTTTATATGAAAATCAAAAGATACGCTACACAATATGCTGATTTTTTGTGAAGCTTAATATAAACCGCAACAGTAGGTCTTATAATATGAAACTCAAAAGTGTACTAAAAACAGGGCAAAAAACCAGAAGTTTGATAAATAATCATTTTTGTTTAGACGTATATTTTGCTTAAGGTTAGACTATAACTAACTATTGCCTTAGCCACAATACCATTTTTAGAAATAAAATTTCAACAATTTTATTTTAGGCTAAAAAATCAATGAAATCTTCCATGGCTTTAATTCATAAACTCAAGAGGAATAAATCAATACGAGCTGAAACGAAAGTAGTTTTTCAGACTATTAAAGAATTTAGAAGGCCTTTCACAAATTCCCATTTCTGACGATCCATACTTTCTAACAATCCCGATATTGCCTGCAATAAAATATTAGAAATCAATATAAATGTCTCGGACTAAGCGCAAATAGCGACTCTCTTCAAAGTGCCACAAGTATAATGTACTTTGTGTTGCCTTTAAATTAAACCTAAAGAAACGATACCAGTTATAAATAGTACGTGTACCTCCGTCAAGACTAAATTCTTACATCAGGCACCTTTGCTCCTTACCTCCTTTCCCTGTTTTAAAAAGATGGTTCTCAAATATACCAACATAAAACCTCCCCAGTCAGAAATTGGCCATTGACAATTGAAAACCTGGGAATTCGTCTTGTAATTTCACCTGATCCCGTAAAATAGGATGTAGTCAGCAAATTTGGCAAAATTCAACATCGTATGTTTATTTAACGGCTCTATACATCGTTCAATTTGAGCTGCTGGCCAGTGAGCAATCCCTGAATAATTTAACGTTCAATCTTGCCACATGTCTGCTTTCATCACAAAGCACTAAAGTGAAATCCTTAACAGCTGGGATCCTTCATCAATGATTTCATCACCTTGATGATTACTTCATTAAGCCATGGCAAACGTTAACTCTGCTTATTTATTTAGACGGCTTGGCAAGGTGAAACTGCTTTGCATAAAATGCTTTAGTAGAGTTGGATAATATTCAAATGCATTGGTTTAATAAAACCTCATGTCCAGGTGCATACATAAAAATTATATGCACCCGCACTTTCAACTCAGCTTAAACAACCAAATTTTCCGTTATAAAAACAACTTAATTTGCAATAGATTGATTGATAATGACTTTGAGATTGCATTGCTACAATTTTCTTAATGTAAACAGTAAGAATACATCCACACCTAAACAAGCATTTGGAGCAAGAATTAACAAGAAAACAGCCATAAATGAAATAAGCCCAAATGTGGCTAGTTGCTTTTTTCAGGCAGAGCGTAAGAAACGATAAAAATTATGAGCGCATTTTAATTTGAATTACCATTCAACCATTTGCCAACCATTTATTGATTGTCGTCATGATTTCCAATATGATTCATCATGGCAAATCTTTCAGGACCATTATAAGTAGTTTAGCCTCGTTAAATAGTTCATGGAAATCCACAGACAGCCAAGGAATGCTTAATATTTCATAATTCATTGCGTGCTACAGTATAGTAATTGTACAGACTGTAGGCCTACCGCAGTGTGGTGAAGTCTTATATTTTCCATTTAATTACGACTGCCTTCCAATCAAATGCCTTTTAATGAAAAATCGCAATTTGCCTATAGAAAATGTCATGCAGTTTTTACGAAGATGTAATTAGATTTCTTTGTGCTTTAGGCCACCATTAAATTAATGATTGATTTTATGTCAGCGGGACGTACACTCAGGATCGCATTGTACGGATTGAATGAAAGCTGGAATTTCCAATCACTCGTAGGTTTTTTCCCAACAAATATACACGAGGTACCAAGTTATATCTTTTGTATTAGCCTCTCTCTTAGATGACACATGTACTGGAAACTAATCAGTGGAGCAGAAAAAAAAAGAGGAAGAAGAGAACAAAATAATGAAACGCTAACCTGTTACAGCAACCAAAAACCTAAGAGACTCCATTGAATTGTCATACATTTTAATCTTCTTATATTGAATTCGTTGCACGGAAATTTATATTGAAGAGAATGCAATTTATTCTGCCAATATTCTGATTCAACTGTAAATTTATTTTCAGTTGTAAAACTTTCATTTATATATTTATTTCAGATTATAATAATATAGAGTTCAGTGATGCTTAAATTGCATACACGAGCATATTTGAGAATGTATCTACGGTAGCTGATAACATTTTCGCAATATAAGTATTTTTATAAGGATCTATTTTGCAAAGGATTCCAACGTACATTTTAAAAATATGTTGCGAAAGACCCGAATGACAACTTACAGTATGTTATTCAAGATGAAAATTATCCTTGTGATTCCTTTTCAATTGAAGCACAAAAGGTACACAATTGGAAAATTTGGAAGCCATATTGTGATAATGTTAAATTGAATTTAATTTTAGATCTAGTATCTAACCAGTATACAGTATATGCCTAAGCTGAAATAAGAAAAAATGTAACGGGTTCATCTGCGAGAAATCATCCAATATATTTTCAGAACTATTCCAGGAAGCCTTAAATATCATGGAAATGCATGGTGAATCTTCTATTCACCATTTCTATCCAATTCCTACGCACAATTTTGACCTGCATCCTCTGCATTTAATGACAGATTCCTTCGAAGATGAAGCACATAAAATGAGAATGACTTGGCTTCGAAATGAGTTTCGGATGAGGAACAAACCTTTCCTATAATATTTTACTCAACATATGCCAGCGCTCGTGTATGAGCGTCATAAACAGCAAAGAAAGACGAGATAGTAGCTGTCTTCAGCAATATACTGCATTTAGCCATTGTCAAGGAATCATTGAAAGTTTGGAATTTGATATTTCGGATAAAAATCAATGGATTTATAAATAATGGACAACAAAACATGACATTTACAGCCTGCATGCACCCTACTAAGGTTTCTGAAAAGTTATTTTGGACGTGTCCGGTCGTTATGGTAGCGTTAATGAATGTCATCAGCAACATTTTGTAGCTTAAGGATAAGTTTCGTTGTTAGTGCAGGCGATATCTCGCTAATTTATATACTCTAGATAAACATCTATAGCGTTTTCATGTATACTAAGTATACGGTACGAGATACACATCTAACACCAGGGCTTTTCATCATTAGTATCTTTTAACGCCTCAAGGAAGAACATTGACCATTCAGCGCTATTATGACCATTAATGAGCTTACATTTTCAGCTTGTTGGTTGCAAATTCCAAATCAGCGAACACAGGTTTAAATGCTACTGAAGAAGCAAGGTTACCTTTCTTTGACTTTAAATTCATGCAAAATGGAGTGAATGTTACGATCATTTTTGACCAAAAAAGCACATTTATATTGAATTTAGTCAAAATCGATGGCTAGTTTACATCATCAAAAAAAACTGAATCTTAATTTGGTAAACAAATTCGCAATTGTGATTTCATGGATACTTTAGAAATTATCGTAATGACAACGAATAATTTCCTCACAATTTGCCAAAATTATTTCAATTCAATTCCACTCAATACCCTAACTGGTTTGTTGTGCAAATGTTTCATTTTTTAAGCATATAACGTGAAATCATTTCCATTTCTCTTATCACAAAACTAATTCATATGAAAATAAGCAAACGTTATATGTTTTTTTCTTGGATACTCGATCGTACATCGAATGGTCCTTGGAGCGATGATAATGGTGCATTATTGCAATTAATTTCAACAAGGCAAACAATTATCAGCATACTGTACATGTAAATGCGTGAAACCGTGCAAACGTAATAAAGAAAATTCAAAGAGAAAACAGCCTCAAAAGCCGAGACCAGCCTGTCAAGAAAGCTTAAGAAAATACACGTATATTAATATATAAACCTGGGCAAACTAAGGTTGACATCATCAAACGCAATATTGTGTTTACAATATCGCAAATTCTAAAATACAAAGAATATTTTTGGTATATAAGAACATAAGGTACATTTGTACTATACAAGGAAGCAATGGAACATTCACATACAACCATAGTTAAAGTTAAGATGTTCGGAAGTACTATTTGGAGTTTTCTATTCCTATAGCTTGAGGCCCTTATAAGACGAGCCCTTAAATTGATCAGCATGTTTTTAAATTAATTTATATGGCATATTAGTCCGCAAATAAAAAAAATTCTAATTCTTTAGAATGTACGTGTACAAGTATCATCTGAAATCCAAAAAACCTTTAACTAGAGCTACAGTACATCTGCAGACATTAAATGCATTATAGGAGTTTATACCGAATAAACTTGATAGGATGCGTGTCATTCCCAGTTTGCCATTAATATCCACCCTGACCATATCCCGTTGTAAAATGTTCAAGGAAAATGGTCTCAAACCATAAAAGGGCCTCATAATAGTCTATAAATAATCCAAGGACTGTCAATTTCATGCCCTGTATTTTACAGAAATAACTTCTGTAATCTAGAAAATGGGGGACTATTATGAACGGCGATATTTGAAGCAAGTTTCCAACTCGATTGGGGCTTGTTTATTGAAAACAAAAGGAATATAAATAAAATTCTCCCTTTATATTTCTCAAAACGTCTGCTTATTTCATAACAATTTAAAACAGGCGTCTATTATGGCATCATAAAATAAAATATTTGATCTGTAATTTACTGTATAATTACGAGGGTTGTGCAATAACTATCCGAAATCATTTTTTTTAAAGAATGGCTGGAGTAATTTACATAAAATTTGGCTATTACTGAAAAAATTCCAATACGGGAGATGCATTTTTCACATAATTTTGGCAAGGAGTGCAAGTATCACTGGAGAAATGTTGTCAACTGATGTTGAAATCAATGCTTCATGTCGATTTGAAGATTCCTGTAATGTCAAAATGTTTTCCTCAATGATATGCTTTCACAGCACTGAATTGGGCATTGTTGGCATTTTTTATGATATAGCAACGAAGCAACATTCAAAAGAATGGGGACACTCAATCAGCCCACTATAAAAAAAGTCCAAGACAAAAATTTCAATGAAAAGGTGGTGGGTGATGAGTGTTTTATAGGTGGACTTTCTGGAGCCAGGCACTACCATTAATGCTGAACGCTACTGTGACACTCAGAAAACTCAAAACATCAATTCTATGCAAAGACCCCACTTGCCATCCCAGATGTTTGCCTTCTCCACAATGATGAATGTCCACATTCTGCCATGAAAACAATGCAGCTTATTACTGGATTCCAGTGGATTGTTGTGTCTCACCCGCCCTACACCCCTGATTCACCTATTCGGTATTCTGAATGCAGATTTTGAGGAAAGCATTTTGACACTGGATAAGATCTTCAAATCTACATGAAGCCTTTGCTTCAATACCTGTCGACCGTGCCATTCGACCGAGGCATAAACTCACCTTGACAAAACAATGGGAAAAATGCATCTCCCAAAATGAATTTTTTTGAGTAAGGGTTAAGCCCCTTCAAGGGTTTATATACCAAATTTCATTAAAATTTCTCCAACCGTTCTTTTTTTTAAATGATTCCGAAAACTTATTGCAAATTAAGTTAAATTAATTTATTTTAAATTGTATCTCAGTTGAGGTACATTTAGCATCAACAATCACCTCAATTAGCCTCAAATTCTACCTCAAATAACCACAAAAATTGCATCAAGTAACCTTAATTTATCTGAAATATTTCAAATTTTACATCAAATAACCTCGAATTTTTTATCAATTAATCTCAAATAACCTCAGCTGTTATATAAAATAACCTCAAATATTGCATCAAACAACCTCAAACATTGCATCAAGTAACTTAAATTACCTCAAATAACCTCAAATAACGTCAAATTTTACCTCAAATAACGTCAATTCAAGGAGTTTAAAGCGCTGTGTACGGTATATGCATATAAAATATATGTTGGGATGATTTCAATTGAAATTCCTAACAACGTATTAATAAAATCCAAGTAGCTAAGCATCCGTTGAAAACAAATCAGCTTAAATGCGCAGATAAAGCTAGCTATGACGATTGTATTTTTACATTCGCCTTGGGACTAATTTAAAACTTTACGAAGCACGAGTCATAAAATTGGAAAGATTTCAAACGACGTAACCAATTGCAGTTTATTAAATACAGTAGAATTAAGCTTATTTATTGGATAGTTTCGCAGCTTATTTAAAGAAATACTGGTAGTTATAAAGCTTAGGTAGAACGAATTATATTTTTATGTCCCGTCCACAAAAAACTGTCCAACGAGCAAATTAACCACGTAAGTTTGAGACAAATTTTAAATTAATGAAATATTATTTTTTTGGAAAGATTTGAAAGTTAATTTACGAAAACAGTTTATTCAAATTTTGTACTTCCATTTTTATATTAAAATGGGAAACCCTTGATGAAAAATAAAATGGCACATGGAATTAAAATGCTCATTATACCAATGCCTTTTCCTCTTAAAAAACTGTTTGGCTTATGAATCGATATAGAAAGCAAATATTTTCAACAGTTTCTAAAAATGTTAGAATATCATTAATTTTCTTTATCATTCCTTGAGGCCGCCACAGCAAAATACGATAACTATAAAGTGAAAAAAATTATGCAAAGCAGGTAGAAATCGAAAATTCTATAGGGTAAGTACGGATATAAATATTTTAATGAAAGCAAAATTATAATATTTTTGCATATATCTTCAATGCAACAAGTTGAAAATTGGCGAAAGATACGAATTATGGGAATAAGTTCAAATTCAAAACTGAAATGCGTTCCAACCTCTGTATCTCCAGTAAATTCCTACTTTCAGACGCTAACCTCATTAAGGTACATGTACATGTATAACCACTCTTTTCGCGTTGACAATTTCTGTCGCATATTTTTAATACCCAGAGCATGGATTTTTACTTTTCAAAGCTAGTTTTATCAAGTTGGCGGCCGTCATTAAACTGAGGGAATGGGCGAGTGCTAAAAAATAATGTCAGCCCCTCGCATAACGAGACACGTACCGTAATATAGGGTGTGAAACGTGCATATATTACAATCATTGATTCGGGTATTCATTTAGCATGCAAGGTCTACTCTCGTGTTTGCAATCTAAAATCTCTGCTTTGCATAATAATGCAACTTTTCCTTTCCCTTCGGGAATAATGGAGTGATTTTCCATAATACGACACCAGGGAGCACTTAACCAAATAGATGCTTGAAATTTAGATTGTTACTTAAGGTTATAGCCAATATTTAAGACGAAAATCAATGACTCCCGTATACTTAAATTATGCTGAAAACCACAAACATGCAGGCGCAATTTATAACGCGTTTCGACGCCACCCTTTTTCAGTTTTTTATGCGTTTATGACACTCGCTTTTGGTGTATCAGCGAATTTTGTAAATGCCATTAAACGTTTTGACATTAAACAAAAATCATCCACGTCTCCTGCATAACGTTTCAAATTTCTCATAAATCAAATATAAATAGTTAATTACACGATAGGAATTTCCTGTCATGTTCATTAATTTTGGGATACATGAAGAAAACTGAGCACAAGATAAAACTCACGCCCATCAGAAAAATGGATCCAACCCAATTTGAACAAAAGTTAATAATTTACACTGCGAAAACAAAGCATAAACATAAAAGCAAAGTCTTAACTGTACGGTATATGTTAATTCGTACCGCGCTGTTATCCATAAACACTTTGACGATCTTATAGAAATTTACGGAAGCCGGATCACAATTTTTTTTGTAATATTTCATCAAACATTTTTCATTTTGCTCAGTTTCTCGTAAAAATTCTGAAAAAAAGGTGTATTTAATGTACACAGAATCGTGTGAAGGCTAAAACGTAAAGTTACGCAGTTTCATTCGTGTGACCAACATGTCTGTGACTTATTTAAAGGAGCATTAATTGTCCAAGTCAGATTTATCGGCTATCTCATAAAATATATAAAAACTATAGAAGTAAACGCAATTAACATGTTAATAATTAATATTCCGATTTTTTTCGGTTTTCACTACAAAAACACCTTGCCGATCATATAGAAACTTAGAGAAGCCAGATTGCAATTTTTTTTTGTAATATTTCATCAAAAATGTTTCATTTTGCTCACTTTTTCGTATAAATTCTGAAAAAAGTGATTTTAATGTTGTTCTGGAAACTTTCATATTACAGATAAATACATTCGTAATTTACTCGTGTGTAATACTCGATAAACACGTCACTATGTCAACTTTAAAATCAGAGAAACAGGAACGAATTACGTAAACATCGTATCATTTTTAACTGTGCAACTAGAGTCAAGATGAGATTTTACGGTTCCATTGGAAATGTAATTATCCTTAATGCCAGGATGGACGAAGATAGTTTCAAATAGCGTTCAGCTACCATCTTGATACGTATTTATATTTAAGATTAAAACCGAAGAGCCTCACTCATTTTTGGAGTTCATATAAGGATTCTAAGAACATCCACATTTCTGGAAACATAGCTTGAACATGGACAAGCCTTGGAAGCAGCAAAAAAAATGAATCACGTTATGCAGAGCTTGTGTCCATAATAAAAACGCACGTATAAATGTAAAATTGCTACAGGAGCTTAAAGAGATTTTAAAAACAAAGATGATTCCGTGAGTTTATAGCACAAAAAATGCAGACGGTGTTGCCTTAATGGCCTCGCTGAACTTTCTATACGATAAAGCGCAATTTCATCATTTGCTTAAGTTTCACAACTCGTGGTTTTATTTTTTTACTGATGCTCGGTCTTATCCAGTAAAGTTAATATCTGAACGTCATATTTAAGTCAGTTTTCTCCCTAGGGAGCCCGGAATATACATTTGGCTCGCGTTATAACCAACATTCCAACTCTGCATCTTTTTTTTTTGCAAGTTTCCCAATTATGTTTCCTGAGCAACATTTTCGTTTTTGATATCTCATCCGTATCACGTTTAGCCACATGAGGCTCTCAGTTTGTCTACTTTTCTCCAACGTATTAAATGATCTTTCGTCCAACTTATGTTAAGCTCAGTAGATGACATTTTTTGTTTCCCCTTTTTTTTCCGTTAAATTTCTCCGTCTAGCTCCTCTGACAACGGTTTTCTTAGAAGAAAAAAGTACATTCCTTCAAGGCCTTATGAGAAAAATGCAATAAATAACAGACCTGATGCTCATGGTCTTTGATTGCTATAAATGTGGCAGGAAATGCTTTTGGCTTAGATCCATAATCAACCCACAATTCGCCTAAAAGGCGAGCTATTTATTATTTCGCCTTATCGCCAATTGCAGAAGAAAGATAGCCTGCAATCCGATCAATTCCCTTATCACACTATTTGTACCATTTAACAGTCAACAAAGTTTTTTAAGTTGCAATAATTTTCATAAATGTTAATGACCTGAATTGCAAACGGCATATCGCATGTAACAAATTAAGAAATAATGGCTTTGCTGAACATGAAAAGTGACTGCGTGTAATAATACACTTTTATAAGGACAACAACACGTTGTGATGGTTCAGGTGGTTCACAGTAGTGACTGTTCAGAACATTTCTACTAAAATCCCATTTAATATAAAAAGTCAGCAAATAAAAGTGCCCAGCCCTGAGGCCCCTCACTTGATGCATTATTTGCATCAAAATGTAATAATATTATAAACATCTTGTTATTACATCAGTGCATTGCAAAGCATTAAGAGCAAAACGCTATAGTTGTTGAGAAATTGCTTCTGGGATATCTTACACGAGACACCTAACAGGCAATTGTAATTAAACTTTTCACTGGGAACACATTTACTGCGGTTATGTGATTGCATATGCTTGGAAACATTTGCACTAAAACAATTTTGCCATTGCTGAACCTAACTTACAGTGTTTCATAAATATTAATGGCAATAAAGCCACATCATCTCTTTGGTATACGTTCACCTTAATGCAATTGCTGATTGTATGAATGCTAATCTGAATATATCACTGCTCATCAGAATATATCATTGATAACACCAACAAAATGTGAATAATAATCGCCCTGAAATCCTTAAGGATGATGCAGAAATAACTAGTTAAGCTCTCAGTAGACCCATATGTTATGATTCATTCGTGCACCAATGCACGCCGTGCCATTCAATTTTTTTCAGATGAAAAATGGTAATGCAATTTATAACGAAAATTAGATATATCATGCACAACATTATGCTGACTCAATTATAAATGTAATTAAAATGGACATTTCCTGATGCAAGTGGAATAACAAAGGATTTTTAGGGCCATGTAGGCATCATTATAATTTCTGAAAAATTGTACCAGTTCAATGAATGCCTAATGTTTACCATTATGCATACTAACATGCTTAAATATCGCTTTAAAAATATATTTTTATTTTCCAGGAAGAGTTCTGGAATCTCATATAACAAATGGGCTCCATGAAGCTTTATCAAACATAAGCTGAGAAACATTTTGCTATTAACAGGCAAACATCATCCTTGGCACTGTTTGCAGATTACAGTATAACAGCACTCTCAGATTACAGTAATTCAATATTAAAAAAAAGCCCATTTAGGGCATTCTGCATACTGAAGGTAAAAACTATGCATTTAAGCAATCGTTAATGTCATTGCTTATGCATTATTTCCGTTAATGGAAGTATATTGCAAAGTGCATTAACCATAATTGATCACTTGTCACACATTTTGCCAAAAGAAACTTAGCAGATTTCGGCATTCAAACCCCGTTCCACTTGAATCCAGCTCTTTTCATTCGTGATTGGAGGCGCTGTCGTCGTGTATCAAATAGCCTTGCATTTATCATACATGTAATTCATAAGCTCATTTGGGGATATCTGAGAAACCTCAATTAAGAATAGAAGATCTAACCGAAAACCATGTTGTACATTATCCATAGAGGAAAAATTCCCAGGGCAATATCGACTACTGCAATCAAAAATCGCAGAAGATTAGAGTCTTGCCTCAGGCATAGAAACAAGTTTTCTGAAAATCAAAACTGATTTAACAAATTCGTTCCATCATTACATTTATCTTTGGGCACACAAATTTGGCGACATCAAACTTTTATCAGCGAGCGAGCTAGAAATCAATAGGAATCCTCGGGCCTTCCTTGTTATGCAATCTCCAGATAAATCACTCTCTTCCCTCAGAACAATGAAAGCCATTTTCTATTCATAGCTGTAATACTGTTCATATACATATATCTGACAACCAACGTCATATTGGATGTTAAATTTAAAAAATGGATTAACGTTGCCCGTAAAAGGCCACGTGTAAGAGAGCTTACATTGCAAGCGTAACAAAATCTGCATAAGACCTGCAATGTAGGTCATGGCTATAAAAACTGAACTCATATAAACATATTTTATTTACATTTCCAACAACATATGTGAATGCCATTGTTAACTTGACAAAAATTAACTTGTAAATAACTTATATTGTCGGGTACAGGGTTATATCAAATCTTTGTCACAATGGTGCTACAAATAGCAACTTAATATACCGTAAAACCACCCCTGGATGCTTTTCTGGGAAAACAGTATCATCGACAGCATTATTCACATTGAAAGCTTAAATAAGTGTTTAAGTGTTTAAATAAAAATGTATGTGTATTCTTTCTTTTTACATTGAACTGTTTATAGTCAAGTGCATGTGTTACCATCATTGAGAATTATCCTGGTTAAGTTAATTCGTCTCATTGATCCTTAACGACATAGTTGTTGGCCAAAAAGACTGTCCGAGTCTACATACTGTATATTAGCAGTTCAGCAGATATATGGCGCTCCCATTACCACTAAGAGGAATTTAATGATTTGGACATCATACATTGGGGGAGACAGTTTTCAAGAACCATTACATCACTCCTTGGACTTCGAATAATGGAAAAACCGATATTCTCCAAGAAGACAGACCTAAATACTCTTTTCAAACGTTTCACTAGATGCCATTTCAGAACTCGATCAGGCTTAATAATTCCACCCCTTCAACCATATAAATCGGAAACAGTCCCCAAATTCATGCATAATTACCATGAAAGTTGACTTGCTCTAGTTTTTAATAGACCTAATTTTGAAAAATAGCGATTTTCCGATCAAACTCGATTAAATGTTTTGGCATGATGAATTTCAAGTGTGGGGCATTCTTATCCTGAGATAAAACGATTTTCCGCATTTATCCATTAAGTGACTCATCTATTTTTTCATCCGAATCCGAATCATTTTTTCCTGTTATGAGGTTATGGAATTTCCATCCCATTTCTATCGAAAGCTCATGAGTTAGATTCATCTTCAAAAATAAGGAAAACTTTAAATTTATTCAGTCAAAACTTACAATGTGAAAATTCCAATCGCAAAATCGAAACTTGATACTAAATCCAAAAAAACGTCAAAACCAACCGCAAATTAATTAACAAGCCCCTTACAATTTCCATCTTAAAGTTGCTTTCAAGCATTAAAGCAATCTTCCTTTAAGCACCATACATCGAAAAGAATACGAATAATAACCAATCCCTGCAGGTCTTCGGAATTCAACGAGTATGTCGCCAAGCTCACTTGGAGAGCTAATTTCAAAATGACTAAGTCCTTTGTTTCCGGCGCCTTTTTCAAGCTCCATTGTTCACGGTTAATACATGTACACTGAGAGAGTAATGACGTGCTCAGAAATTGCTAGTTCTTCTGAAGAATAATTAAAATCCCCTCCAAACATTCTCTTCTACTGCTATAATTGCTGATACGAAGCACAAATGCTGCTCAGGAAATTACGTTTTTCACTCAAACTTTTAAGCTGCACTGGCCTGAACAGATACATCAAATAATTTTCAAATACATGTCAAAACAAGTGGTGCGGCATTAAACTGTCATGTTTTCAAGCAGACTAAGACTATAAGTCATGACAAGTCATTGCAAGAAATTCACATGTTATCATGCATACTAAGAAATACCAAAATATTTCCAATTTGTATTTCTTAGTCATGTTGTCATGTTGACAACATCATCATATTCAATGGATAAAGTACACGCATGGGAATATTTCGTATATGCTAGTACAGTCTATTCCTAGATATAATGAATGTCAAATAGGGATTTACAGGATGATAGAGATACAGTGTACAGTCGTCGCCAGATGTCAACTTTTTACACAAATGTGTCATGTAGACTCAGCGTAGACAAACTTATACTGTAGCGCTGGCTAGTACATGCAGTAAACACGTGGTAGAGAGCATGCATTACAAAATGTCCTCTATAGAACATTGTTCATACAAGGCTTGTAGAGACTACTAGAGAAAATGCGATTGATGGCAAACGAAAAACCACGGCATTCACAAATATTTGAACTTTGTTTCTGTTTGCATAGCTTAGTTATATTATATAAACGATCCATATGCGCACATGTTTGCGGGGTATTTCAAACCATATTGCCATGAGAAAACCCGAATCCCACTTTTTGCTATTAAAACTCTCCCCTACAAAACAACATTCGCGGTGTAGCCACACCTTTTGCATGAATGTGTAAAGCAAACAGCGAAAAAGCTGATGCATTAGAGTGCTAGGTCATATGAGTTGCAATAAACATATAATTACAAGGCCTTTTAATTAGAGTAAATTGTTCATTTTAGCAAATGTTTGCGCACCCTGGCAAACTTACTATAAACTGCGCTAGTTTGCAACAGTGCAATGCCCTCCTTTATTTGCCCTTGTTCATGGTTTTGTGGGGGAAACCTCTAGAAAATCCACGGGTATGACACGCAGTGTGCATAATAACCCTCCATTCTAAGCGGACACACCCCTAATGGAAAAATCTAGGATAAAACTCAAGAGAACTTACAACCCATTTTACATGTTTTCAAATTAAGTTACTTGTCTAAAAACAAGGACGAATTACATTCGTCATTTTTTCTGTCCAGAGAGATAGCCTCTTGTAAGATATAATGTAAAATGTAAGTGAAAAATGCAAAAAGCACCAACTGTATGTACAAGCACGACGTTAGCTTGTTCTGCTGTGATCACATGTATTACCAAAGATTTAGCCCAACTGAGTCTCAAATGCCAAGTAAAACAGCAGCCAAAGGATTTGCATAGAAAACAAGTAGATTCAACGTTTTCGCATGTTTGAAATAATTAGCATGCACGAACCCTATTATTTGGAGTATTGCATTAACCAAAGAATGTTCCTGTATTTAAATTAGAATTTATGTTATGAATTTTTAAAGTTGTAAACTACCTTTATAAACCAACCTGTATAGATTTAGTGGCCATGTGCATGTGGGCAATGGGTAAGTACAAAATTCGCACTAAATAATATGCAGTAAAACAAAGATTTTTATCAACATTTTGGAATTAATTAGCGGGTTTTGGGGTATAGTGAGGATTTTCTCCGAGCCAACAGCATAGAAGAAACGTGCTGATTTTTATTGTCACCTTATCTTTCATGGTCAATAACTGCGGACGCACTTATTTATATTAAGTAGATTTCTATTATTACCAATAAAAGCGAGACAATATTCGCTTCTTGGAACTCTACTCATATCCTTGGGTGTTATACCATAATGCAGGATGCGTTTGTTTTATACTCTCTGGTTGCTATAGTAGACGAGGTCTGTCTAGATCTGAGTTTTATGTGGAACGATGGTAGGAAACAAGCCTTCAATGGTGTAATCATGCAATTTCTTCAGAGAATCTGCGGATAAATCCATGCCATCAAACGGCTGGGTGTCTAACTGGAGGATTAGAAGCTCCTCGAAGCCCAGAAGTGGGAGATTAGACTTACGTTGATTATACTATTGAACGTTATCAAACCATCTAAACAGAGTAATTGGGCCGCACGACTCAACACGTTTATTGCATGGGAGTAAGCATTTGGCAAAATACGAAGCCAATACAAGCCAATGCGACTTGGGGAGTGTCAACTAAGCTCATTTGCTGAAAGTTCGAGTACAAGATGCAATATGAGATCGAGTTATTGGAATTCGTACTGGAAATTTATAAGGAAGCATCAATAGCCTGCGTGGTATTACAGGGTTTAAATAAACTCAATTTGCAATAAATAATTTACCATTAGGGCCATTATTTCAATCGAGAGTATTCTTGGAACTTCCATGCCATTGGGTGATATCAATGTGCTGAAATGTACATGTATTTATGAAAATAATATCTTTAAACTTCTTCACAATGACTTGTAATGACTTAAATAATTCCAGTCCTTAAACGTACATTCGTCGTTTTTTTAGTATGACCGTCAGTAAACAGAAATAATAAGAAACATGTAACAATATAGGTTGTCAAGGACTTCCAACGTGGTACTCAGCATGGCACTGATAACGAAAGACAGTATATCCATGTACATGTACATTGCCATAACAAAAATGCAATGAAAAATTAGATGAAGAGGGGCAGAAATTATCTGTTTTCACTTTATTACTGATGAATAGCATTCTGATAGTATTCTGAATAGTATTAGTGATGAATAGCAAATAATTTTACACCATAGATTTTCGTCAAAAAAGTATATTCCGCGGCAATATTTTGCGGAATAATTTTTTGCCTCGGGCAATGTGCTTCGAAGCTTCCCGAATTGTCCAACAAAAAAAATCGATATGACGTAATACACCGTCAGTACGTGGTATTTTCGACCACAAATTGTTATAGGGAGACGCCGACTTTAAAAGGGGGTCTGTCGAACTTCAAGAAGTGCCTGTGGCAATTCCACTACAAATTCAATCCGGGCCACTAGTCACGGATACAAAATTCATAAATCCATCGATTGCAATCGAGAAATTATTCGGCAGGAGCTGGAGAGAAAACACCCCCTGAATCTGGCTTTAAACTCGAAAAACGTTTTCGACTGTTAACAAAAGGGCAAATAGATTAAGCCACAATGGGTTCTGGAAGAGTTCGTTTAAAGAGCAACGTGTGCTGAATACACAGACTGCAGGCCCAGCAACTCCGATTCCCTCCAGGCATTTGATGGACATTTTCGGCAATAATCGATTCGGTTTTACCGCTGGAAATTCTGACGCCATTATTCCCAATCAAGTAATTGTTGTCGGTGCGAATCTATATTCAATCAGCCCTCTCGGTGCCAGCGAATAAAGCCAGCAGAAGAAAGAAAGAAAAGAGAAAAAAGTGAGTTGCATGTCTTCAACCTATTCACAACAAGTCCGTCCTCTGAAACACTTGGAGTCTCACATTGAGAGAGGCGGCAATTTATTGCTGTTCCAGCCTACAAATTGGGAACGACATAAGGAGCGAAACTGGCTAAAAGCATTGCCATGGTTTTAGGCGTTGATTGGGCGAAATGGCATGACTATGCACGGAATACTTTCTATTCAATCAAATGCATGTTACAGTGCTCGCGACGCGGAATTAAGTCGGGAACTGAAAATCCTTCTTGCAATTATGGCCCAGATTTGCCGGGATTATTTGGTCACATTGGTTATAAGTGAGTCAGGCGCGTGCTTTATGGACCTGGCATTTGCAGATACAGAAAGAAACGTGTTTTCCTACAACTCTTAACTCTTACAAGAGCACGGACTGTTCTTCTAACATTTCCGGGTGGACATAGATATAGTAGGGACATTTGCTACACTTAATTGCCTAAACGAAATGTGGAAAACTGAGAAGCAATATCTGCAGACTTGCCGTTTATGACTTCATGCACCATCATTTCCCATTAGTGCAAACGGTATGTAAAGTCAGACAGGAGCAGCACGAATATACATTGAGAAATTTTTAAACTATTATAAGCACCAAAGTGTACTCAAATCAACAAACTCAAGGAAGTTAAAAGAAAATGCTAGGCCATAATTGAAAACTGGAAAATAACAGGTGTCAAGGGAGTGCGTCTGATAGATGATTTTAATATTCATTGAATAGTGAACGTGATAAAACGCGAACTGAAGTAGTGAACGTGATAAAATGCGAACTGAAGTAGGGCATATGAACAGTACGTAGTTGATAAAAGTATTATAAAAGTGTCATTGATATACATGTAGCCTCAAGCCTAAGATCAACTTTAGTTTCACGACAAAGGCGTCTAAACCATGTTGTGAGGGTAATAATGACTTTACTGAAATTGCTTTTGAAGTACTCTTAAACATATATTTGCACTTTTTTGTGTACAGAAGACTGCTCTTTATGAGCCATACACGCGCCTATCCCCGATGCTGTGAATAGGCAGCGTTCTGTTTGCCGATGTAGGGAATGTTTGCTCAAAACGTTAATATGAAAAACTGCGTAAAAAGGTGCTATATAATCACACTTCAAATGATCTAGGTTGACAAAAATGAAATCAAAAATCTGCATAACAACTATAGTATACATAATAAAACATTTGTAAACTTGATACAACAGTCATTCGTGACGTGTCATAAAGCCCATAAAATACATTTTAATACAGCTGAAATTCGTTCCAATTTTAAAATCCCAATAAGCATGAGATACGTTGGTATTATCGGGAGTTCCATTTCAAGGCATGTGACAGTCATATATAGTTTCAGTGTACAATCAAAGTTGAATATGTTAACAGCTGCGCTTTTGAACACCACGCAACATGATACTAACTAAGCTACGTTTTGCATTTTAATTACTGTGTTTTTTTGTACATTTGCCATAATGATCCTTTATCGGATCTATCTGAAACACTGCACAACTTTTGCGTGACGAACCCATGGCATACGTTTGTATAATAGAGATTTAGATAGTCAAGACATGTGACAGTAATATAATGTACCTATAAGTTTCGTTGTATAATCCAGTTGAATATGTTGACAGCTGTGTTTTTCAACACCATGCAACATGATATTAACTAAGCCACGTTCTGCAGCTTTATGCCAGTGTTATATTGTAAATTTGTCATAACGATCCTTTATTGTATCTAACTGAAACACTGCATTTGCGTGACGTGGATCATTGCATGCAAGCCTATTGGATTGCTTTTATTCGTGACTGTGATTGTCTGAGATTGACAAAAACATTAAATTAATATACGAAGGGGCTTCTTAACAGTATGCCGCAAAACAAGACAAACATTCGCCCTGATGCTCAACAAATCCTACGTCGTGAACGTGATTAAAAATGTTGAAGCCTCATTAAATTATGCAACAAAAGCTCAAACTGATGCACGAATAGGAAAATCCCTAGCTTGACAATATTTTCGGAAGGTGAACTACAGCTAGAACAATTATTAGAATAATTATTAGCATTAATCCTTTCTAATAGTTCTGCAGAAATTAAAGTTTATACTGGACTTAATCTAGAAAGTTGATTAACAGGTCACCAGCTGAAACGCAATCAAATTACTCAAGGAGCCTTGATATATACGAGCTTACCAAGAAACGTGCTTGCGAAAGTTATAATTTAAACCTTTTATGATACTACGTTGTCCAATTTTTTCGTTTATCAGAAACTGTCTTTCGTAATTACCAAGGAATTACATTCTAAGCTAGACATTAAACACTTTTTTTAAACATTTGTCCTCGCCTTTTAAACATTACTCTAACAGGATACATCAATAATATTAGTTATCCTAAAGGGACCTGAAATGGCTTCGACAAATGCAAGCCTCGAAGCAACGACGCGACGTTTCGTGGAAATCTTTATCTTTACCTTTCCAAGAGACCAAAGAGATAATTCTGGCAGGGAACGGTGTTTTCAAAGAAATTTTAATATAGGATCTATTGAAACCCCATATACTCAGCATTGCTAATCTAATGGAAGAGACACACATAAGAGAAATTCAAATCCGGAGTGAGTGTTGCCATTTGCTATGCACTGAATACTTTCTTTACTAAAGAAACTCAGAATGGACGCCTACAGTAACGGAACCAGTCATATATCTAAGAAACCAAGCATAACTCGGCTTTTCAAACTACGATGTCAGAAGAAATACGACTGCAAGAGTCACCAGTTATTGCCCCAATTAATGGGCAACATCAGTAGTTAAGGGTGCCTGGTTGGTGTAACGAAGCGAAATCTGCCAACATTACATGAAATCTAAATCTAAATATCATCATGGAGGAAATAAAAAAATTCTGAAACCTTAACGAGGAAAAACTTATTCAAAGCTTTCGGTAAAGTATGTTAATACGATACAGGAAATGCGTGGGTTTTCATCAGCAGAGAAGGAAGTGAAAGAAAAATGGGGAAAATGTATGGTTTTGAGTTTGAATCATTTTATAGGTCATGCACTTATATTACCAGCAAATACAAGTTAATTAATCATGCATGTGCATCAATTTTCAAAATTGGTCGTTTAATTTGTTTTGTAAACAACCTATAGCGCGTTTGAGTCATATTGCAAATCGTGCATGCACTCATTTATATTAATCGAAAACAGCAGTTCATTAAGCACACACATACTGCATATCCCTTTTCAAAGCAGAACTTCCAATCTATGTTTTGCAAACAACCCTGAGGTCTGATTAATTTTCTGCGCTGGCAAACAACTTAGCTTTCAACTTCATGTTTATCCGAACAAGGCTTCAACTCTGTATACAATTTGTGTGAAACCTCAAAATTCAGACGCCCTTTTAAAACCACACTAGCAACGCGTTTACCCACTTCATGGACGTCGAGTATAATTAGTAACCAGCCCTTCGCAAATTGATGCCCCCATTTGCATGGACAACAAATGTCAACTTAGTGTAACGACAATGCTGCAGAAATTTAAAGGGACATTATTTGTGAAATGCATTAGGGAAAAGCCATATCTCACCGAAACTGTTTTCCTGCAAGCGAGCTCGTGTACGGGGTTTTAATGCATTTCCCAGAATACTTTTATCAGCATTTTATCCTTCATATTAACCAGAAAGAATCAATTTTTCATATGTTTACGTGCGTTTTGTGGCATTATAAATGAAAGGCTTGCACGTCTTACGGATGGCGAGACTTCGAATATTAACGTGAAACTTGTAACTAAATAAAAACCAACGACAATAGCCTCGGTTTATTTGTTTACTGGAGACCATTAAAAACCAAGCACCATAGGAAATACATGTACATGTACAATCCATTGTAAGGGCAATGTTTCGGCATTTACCTAAAGGAATATACATGTACATGTATGTCAGGCAGTTTAAATCTTTGCTTGCATCTGAGAAAATAAATTTTAAGCTATTGGTTCGGAGGAAGTGTTCAAAAGCTCTAATATTTATTAACTGCACCACTTGAGCATCTTTTACAAAAAAATGAGCATTTTCTTGGTGATGCCCTAAGATTTGCTGACACACCAGTGTAACGCGAGCAGGAAATGGACTTCATCAATTTGAGAAAGTTTTTTCTTCATCCACGTGTTTTCCTAGGCAACAGTCGAAATCCGCATGTCGCTAGGGGACCCCACGCGAGGGAAATCGGCGGCAATAGCAAGCCCGAAACTATTTCGACAGACTGTAACATGGTTACCGTAATATCCCAAAACGTATCTTAGGTCCAAACACTGTGAAAATGTGTCGTCATGGCAACCTGGACCCTAACTGAGAGTAAAGAAGGATAATGTAGGATGGCAGGATGACGTCCAGCCGAGCAACGAGCCATGTTTACGATCATATGCTATGCCCACATTTCCTAACGTTATTAAATTTTAGGGCACATTTCAATTATTTACGAGAATGACATGGTCAAATGCCAAGCCATGGAAAAGCGTATGCATGAAGGTCCTGTGCAGAAAATCTATCAACCTAGCAGGTGTCTTTCTTGTGAAAGTACACACAAATGCCTTTGATGGAGAGGTACATGACATGATTACCCCATGCCCCTATCTTTATTCACCATTCTCGGGTTCCCACAGCTTCAGTAAAATAGAATTCCCTGACTTTCCCAAGTTTCCCAGGATATAAGTTATTTTCATTGACTTTTGTTTTCCCCACCGACCAATATTAAAAAAAGAACCTGCTCTTGAATATGGTGACAGTTAAGTAAGACGATAATTACTGGATTAGTATAATAAAGGAATTCACGCAACGTCTAAGTACATAGGAATGCACTTTTACATGTATAACATGGATTTTTAATTAGGAATGCATGTGCTCTGATATTCAATATTTATTGTAATTTGGCAAATTTCGACATTATTGTCGAATTGAAGCCAAATAGAAGGAATCAGTCAGTCATATTGGATTTTTCTATCATTATGCAAAGGGCAGCTTCACCTAAAATCCCACAGTACACGACATAATCGATATATCGGAAACAGTTAGGAAATTTTGACTTTCCCAGGTTTTCCAGTCAGTTACAAATCTCTGACGTTGCCAGGTTTCCAAGGATTACCAGGTTTTGTGGGAACCCTGCCATTCTTTTTCCGGTAATTATCCATATAACACCAAACCCCCATGGCATAACTGATGCTAACCCTGGGGTAATTAGATTTTAAAAGTTTAGCAATTTTTTAAAAAAATAACAAATTCCAACGATATATACGTGAGTAAAACTGCTACTCAAAGTGCAAGCGGTCGTGAAGTACTCTACCAATCGTTATTTTTCTTGTCAAACTTTAAGAAACCTTAACGTTTTGATAATTTATAGTGAAGACTCAAAATAAGTGCTTTCCCGTGTTTCAAGGAGTTTTCCAAGTATATTCGTGTACAAGAGCACGAGGGATGTTCATAAACCATCGAAAGTTATTATTTGTTTAACAGGGACGGAAGCGCAGGATTTATTACAATTTCGTAGATAAAGGTAGCGAAGATTAAATAACCGTCCCAGACCGCCCTAAACACAAATTTATAGCGTCTTTGAAAATTAAGAGCCATTAATCACGACGATCTTGCCTTTTACGCATCTCGTATCCCTGGATGCCTAGTCAGATAGAGAAGTGGCCATTTCACTTGTCGATAAAACGCATTAAGCAAGTAAATGTTTTTATTATGGGTGTTATTCCTGGACTCCAGTGTCATTTTCTTGCCAACCAGTCCAGGTAATAAAACGGAATGGTCGTGAGAGTGGCCAGCAAGAGGATTGCTTCCATCCACCTCAGGAAAGCCGTCCTTTTTTGCCGAAAATAAAGAGGGGTTTATTAGACCATCAATAATCATCAATTTTATATGCATTTAATGTCCCATTAAGGAAATAGGATGCAGCGAGTTTATCAGCGGTTGCCTTTGCTTGATTTCCTTAAAGGGAGATTAAGGCCTATCAGATGCCTGGATAGAGAACGTATTGCCAAGGCACTGGCGTCAATGGGCGGTACCAGCATGTCTGCAAACCTTGGCAGTGTCATCCAAGTACAGATTGCATCGAGCAAGATCGAGTAGTTTTTCGTGTTTCCCTAAAATTTTAAATGCTCGGCATCGAACTTTAGTATCCTAGGAGGCATCTTAAAAGTGCAGATATAAAATATGTCGCCTTGAGGAAAAAAAAACGAGAATAAAGCTGTGGGCAGATTTTTCTATCAAAACTCACAAAAATGGTATCATTTCTACAAAGAGGTTTCCCATCACCATCTTAGTTAGCCATAGGGTTCGCACATGCATGCTAATGCGGAAAGTGGTAACTTAAGTTTCATGTTAAGAACCCTAGTGGCAAAATAATATACATGTACGTGTGGTACGATTATTCCAAACAACAGGAAAAAATTGAAATCATAACCAGAGTATTGCTGACAGGAAGTGCTTACTCAAAAATAATCTTATTTTCAAAAATAATTGACAATAGATTTACAACTGCTTTCAACCACAATGTATATATTCGCTTGCGACACACATTCTAAGAAAGAATGGTAAAAATATGTGTTTTTAAATACCTCAAGGTTTTAATAAACCTCATTTTAGGTGTTATGTTTGCTGAGGGGTGTTAGAAACAAGAAAATGTGTCTATGGGAACAGCTAAGGGTGTTTTACCTGTCATACTAAGTTTAAGCACTTTAAAGGTGCTCACAAATTCACAGTACAGCACCCCCACTTATAATGAATAACTCCTTTTTAAGTCAACTGGTTATTTAAAGTGCAGTGTATATTGCAGTATATTGAAGGTGTTAGTTAGCACCTTATTTGGTGTTTTCAAAAAAAAATGTTCTTATAAACACCTTACTTCACGGGTTCTTATAAACATTTAAAAAGTATTGTATTTGCGACAATTGACAGCACCTTTAATGGTTCTTCATATCACCTTTCAATCACAATGTATATTCGGTTACGGCACATCGCAAAAGCATTCTAAACTGCATACAGTGCTTATCGGTCAATTGAAAATCTATTTCATTGACTTTCTAGAATGTTTGGTTCCGTGATGTACTTAAACACAGAATTTTAAAGCATTATTTAAATGAAGTGTCACAATATATCAACACTGTGACAGCTTAGTTGTATGTGAGATTAAAACTCGCGATCATACATGTATATATTATTACCACATTCTCACATTCAACCCTCTTAGCGATATTTTGTTTTCTACCAAGTTAACAACGGTAAATACGTCAGATATCCTTCCAGCATCTCAATGCAGATTGCTCGCTGCAATCAAATTATAATTAAATTAAAAAATGCTAACACGGCACCTTCATAGTCCATGTCAGACAATTCTCTACGGTCCTCTGGCTCCAGTGCAAGTCTGAAGACATTTATGGGGGTATTATTAACACAAAGGGCAAAATCCTTAGATCTAACTAAATGTAAATTGTCCATGGCGTTCATTAGCATTTGTATAACAATATAACGAGCATCTTAAATGCGTAATTAAATACCGTCGTCTTCAGTTGCCTTACTTGCAGCGGCGTTTTAATTGCAATTAGGAGCGCAATTATTTCCAGTACATTTACATATCACGAGATCGAAACGAAATGCAGGAAAGTTTTCAGTTGCCAATTATACTATCAAGAGTTTGTTTAAGCTTGAAATTGCAAGTGCAGCCTTGTTTGTCTTGGTGTGAGCATCTCGATAGACGTTCACAAAAAGTGTTTTTTTTTAGCTCAAGCACTTGCTAAAATAAATGAAATCCGAAATTATTTTAAGCTGGGTGGAAACAAACCGAAATGCGCGAATTAACATTCCGCTCGTCTTCATCCGTGTGGAGCTTAACGTGGCCACATTAAGTTTTTTTTCGGAGTTTCTGTTCGTCGCTGATATATTTTTTGATCTCCCTATGCATTTACGATCACATTTGCGACGGCTCGCAATTTTTTGATGCTGTCACCTGTTTAAGATTCAAATACGAAACTTTTGTCATAAACAAGCTGGAATGAGATTTCGGTTATTGCCATCATGCATTACAAGTAGTTTCCAGCCATAAAATTTGTTCATTTGAGTCCCCGCGTCTATTCAGCGTTTGCTTTGGTTGAATCCGAATGTGAAACTGAAATTTCATCATCGAAATACTGGGCCTTTGGCGCGGCGGAGAAGCTAAAACTTGAAAAGCTCATAATTGGATTGAAATCTAAGAAGTAATTTGGTGCATGTCTATATGTGAAACTGCAGTGCGTTCGCGCAAAAAATGTAAAAGTTAAGTTGTGTGTATCTCGAATTTATAGTCAAGATGGCATGGTAACTTTGGTCCTCTAGGTTACTATCCTGATTCCGTAAGGCACGATTCCAAGGCTGAATCGTCAGACTGTAAAGCTCCATTTGCTGCATTTCTTAAATCACATTTTTCAGGCAACGTTTAAAAGAAACGAAACGACAAGGCTTCCAAAATCCAATTACGCTTGGCTTTCTTATCTCTTCGTCTAATTGTGTGACTAATTGTGATTCATCTCCGTATTAATAAATTGAGTCTATTAAATACCCTAATTTGTGATAATCCAACTAAGGCTCGAAATATGAATGGTGTAATAGCTCTCTTTAATAATCAGAAATCACTTAGTAAATCTTAAGTCGAGAATGCATTAAGTGCCTTAAGGAGTTTAAACACATTAGGAGAAATACTACATCAGGCAATCATGCAACAATCCGGATATGCAATGTTTCATCGCAATTTCACAACCATTAATCACCTAAACATATTTTTTTGAATTTCTATTACTGTATACACTGCATTTGTCCATTCGCATGACAAATGATATTCTCAAACCAGCAAAGGTAAAATGATTTAAGCATGTTTCGTTGAAATTATCATAAAATCCTAGAAAATCTAATCTCACAAGCGCCTAGTACAGCACAATGATTAACATTGAAAATGCCAACGACCTCATTATTTCAAAGAAACCGTCCTAAGAATCTGTAGGATATTAAATGTCAGCATACCAAGCTCGCTTCGAAGAAAACAGAGTTATCCCTGATGGTGGGCAATCACTACTAGCAACGTTTTCACAATTTTATCGGACCTAATAAAACAGTTCCACAGTACCACGATCGTAATAAATTCAATGCCAAAGACCATGTCAAATCAGATTCTCAAACCAGCAGCGGTCTTATGAATTTAAACAGATTTTGCTGAAATTCTATTAAAAACGAAGATAATCTAATGTTACGGGACCTAACATATGTGCAGCATAATTATTAAGGCGGTGTTTCTCCTAGCCAACTGACCGTGACCAGGTGTACCAGGTGTGCAAAAAACTTGATGGGATTTTCCTTATTTAACAACTTACTAAAATAAATAATGTTCCTTGTCACCATGCAGAATGGGTCATAATCTAATTCCTTCTTATTTATTTCACTTGATTATTTAAGTCGTTTTTTTAAATAATAAAATAACGATATCGGTGCATAACAGGTACGAGTGGAATACGAAATTGGGAATTCCCCTTTGCACCTGTCTGTTATTTAGGCATATCGTTATTTTATTATTTAAAAAAACTTCGTAAATAGTCACGTTACATAAATTTCAGTGAATTAGATTACGGTCCATTCTGCATGGTGGCAAGGGAAATTACTGGTTGTAATAATTTGTTGAATTATGACGATGTAAATAAGTTTTAACAATGTGAGTAGGGGGTAGAGGGTCAGGGAACACGCCCTTAGTATTGAAAATGCCAACGACCTCATTATTTCAAAGAAACCGTCAGTGAATCTTAGATGTAGAAAGTGCATCTACCATGCTCACATCGAACAAGACCAGTTATCCCTTATGGTGGGCAATCACTGATAACAATGTTTTGAGGCAAACATGAGAGTAATTTTATCGGGCCTAATAAAACATAGCCACAGCGCACAGATCGCAAGAAATTCAAATGTCAAAGACCTTATTATTTCAAAGAAATCTAAAGTCCCATCGAGCAAGCTGGGTTTCGATCCCAAAGGCAGCAACCCTGGCAACAGGGTTTCTGCTCAAAAGTGCATTTTTACATAAATCGGCAATTCGGATCAGCCTTTCTGGCTGCAAACGATTCTGACCAACGTTTGATCCACTAACAACAGCGCGAGTGTAACTTACGACCACGACTGGGGGCAGCAGACCCAGATCTGGGCAGTCATGAATGATGCAAAATGGCAGCGAAGATATTCATTAGGCCCAGTATGTAGGTACATGTATCTGCAATGCATGATGGTGACAATGGTTGACGGCATGCGAGATAAATATGCCGGGTTCAGCAGAGGTCGCCGCAGGCAATCCGAATTCTTCGTCTTTTGCGCTCGTACATGTATTTTCAGTCGCGTCACAACGCCCAGGTAGAACAAGCGAAAGTGAGCGATACATCAAGGGCCAAACAATGAAATGTCGTTGATCAACGCTCGATGTCGCCTGTCTATTGCACCCACTGAAAAATGGGCATTTGCACAAAAAGCGATATACAATGCGAGAGACGGATGAACATGCACGTCTATCAGGGCACAAAAGTTGCCAGCCCAGAAATGAGGATAACAACACGCACATTTACATGTGCAGAGGAAAATGCTTCACAATCGTGGCTTTCTAGGCCACCACATCCTCTTGCACAAATTTGCACGGAGCCAGCAGGCAGGGCGGATTAAGATTTCTAATGAGTGATAATGCAAGAGTATAGTCAATCTTTTTGACGAAAAAGTGATGCAAGTTGCATTTTCGTATTTTATAACTGAGTGTCAACTGGACTTGGTACTGCAAATTCCATGACATTTCAATGACATTAAGTTTTTCAATACCAATTATAATATGGTGCCATTCAAGTTGTGTGCCACCAAAAAATAGTGATTTTCAGTAACATCCTCTTATCCTTGTAATGACATGATCAATGGTTTAAAAACGTCGACGGCATATTCTTTGTGCAAAACAGGATGACAAATGCAAAACAGGATGACAAATGATGAATGTTAACCCAAATTTTTATTTTGTGAATCAATCAAGTGCCTTTTCCATGACTTTTCCATGACTTCCATGCGTGGTAGGCACGGGTAGGCATTTGGTATTGCGAATGCCACGACTTTTCCATGGTTTTTTCATGCCTTAAAATGTTCAATCCTATTTAATATTAAAATATGGGGTCGTTCAAGTTTTGTGGCATCAAAAAATAGTGATTTTCAGACACATCCTTGTAATGACATGATTATTGGTTAAAAACTTCGTAGGCAATTTTTTTTCCAAAACAGGATTACAAATAAATAGCATTAACCCAAATTTTCACGGAGTATTTTGCGAATCAAAGTCAAAAATTGCATGACCTTTGTGTAAATTTCATGACAAATCCATGACTTTCATGACTGGTAGACACCCTGTATAATTTATGCAGTGGTAACGAAAGGATCTGAAGTCTTGGATTTTCGTTGTTGTCTTTGAAATTCAATAGAGAATGAATTTGCATGTGTTCGAAGGGCTTGACTATGCACATTTCGAAGGAAAGGGTGCAGGATTCGAACCGATAAAAGTGGTTCAATTGACACTTCCATGCTGTCCACATTGGATAACACGCCCCTGGTAACAGGCACGTCAGTATAAGGCAGCACAAAACAGCATCATTTATCACTATTTGCAGGCAAATGGGTTAGCAGCTGTAAACTTTGCTGCTTTAAACGCAATATTAATACCCTAGTTACAGATACCCTCGTAAGAAATCTGATTTTTAAATGCATGGCAAGGACGACGTGTTTACATCGGTACATACTGTATCCGCTTTCTGACATAAGTAAATACAATCTTTCGAATCAACGCGTATGCAATATTCCTAAAATATTTTATGAGGGAGTATGTCGAAGTTAAAAGCTGCTTTAATTTCAAATATTATTGTATGGATAAATGGGGCATACAAGTTGTTCATTTATTTAGGACAGCTTAATTGTTGTGACTATTTACAACACGAGTTAAATGACCGAAATCAGAAGAAAGCAAGTTTTAATCCGTGAATTGTAAAAAGCCCATATTTGTGGATAATGTTCATGTACATGTTCAAGTACATGCAGCACAAAACCATTTTTGCGAGAAGTTTGTTTGACAAAATATTTAAAACTAGGCAAAGACTTTGTAGTCTTGCAGAATTTAAGCCAGTACTTAAAGCTTTGCCAACCTGGTTTACGTATTATATAATCAATATTACGCACTCCGTATTCTGTACGTTGAAATTGGCCTACAGCTGCAATGCTCTATTTATTGGGTCAATTTTTGACTTCTAAAGTCGAAGTACTTTTCTCCACGCAATGTCCTATCTCCCTTGCGAGGCTAAGCAGCACTTAAATAGCCCATCAGTATAGAAATGTTGTAGTCAGAGTAATTCATGGTGTAGAAACGACAAAGGATTTCTCATTTTAACACAAAATGCGTTGCAATCCCATTTCCAAGTAAGGTTTCTCAATTGTGAAAATGGCAGAGATGCTTCACTAATGTAGTTAGTCCCTTGTTGCAGAAACCCATTGTTTAGTGCACAGGCATGTCAATTCATTATGCAACATACCAATTGACGAGAAACCATGGTGGTGAATGACAAAATCAATGCACCAACACTAATCTCTGACATTTTTGTTTTATTAGAAATTTCACCTTAACTGGTATTAATTGAGTGCAGATCTTTAATCTTTAGGGGGCTGGGTATTTTGTTAAAAGTATTTTACTGTATATTTCTATCTATATCACAAGGCAAAAACAAAGAGTAATACAGGTACATGTAAGTTATAAAGAGCAATGTGAATACATGCAAGTACTGTATATGCCAATGTGCCAATGTTTAAAGAATGTATCAGCCTTAGCATTATCTCTGCACTAAACAGTAACGTTTTCATAGAGAATTAGCATTAACTATGATATATTCAGCTTTGTTTAACTAATTTAAAGCATTTTTGCTTTGATGGTTTTCCTGCAAATTAAGCAGTGCACGAAGTGCATATAATAATTTGGCTAGATTGTGACATTTAAAAAATGCTCGATACTATGTGTTATTATTCAGATTTTATGTGGAAAATTTCTTTTTTTATAAAAGGCATTCCACAAAGCTCACGCGTTTTATCCCTGTGAGCACCACATAAAAATCGCATTAACAAGACCCACTTAGACCATCAACCACATCACGATTATTATCATAACAATTTTATTAGCAATTTCTATGCATTTTATGCACCGCCTTTAATGCACCTCATAATTATTCTCCCACCAAAGAACGCCATTTATTTCGCTCATTATTAGAATGGCTATCATTTGCATTTTTTTAAATAATGACGTGTCATTTCTACATCTTGATGCCACTTTCTCGTTATTTATGCGCGCGTAATAGGCCTATGCTAATGCGCCGATCTTTAAGAAACATTTTGTTCATCTTTTGAATATCTTATGTGCTTAAAACGTTGAATTTATGGCGTGAATTTGAATATAGCGAACTTCGATGTTTTGATAATTAAGGTCTCAGTAGTTATTAACATAAAATGTCGTAGGATTTAGCAGAAAAATAGCGACAGTATCCGGAAGTCGATTTTGATTAAATTCCTGCAAGTTTAAAATGGATTATACGGTGACTACATGAACTTCTCCTGAATTTATAAAAAGAAAAATAAGTTGGTTTTCTATGGTTAACTGTTGCTAAGTTGAAAACTATGTTCGATTATTTTTTTTGAAATATTAGATGGCCAAGTGCAAACATGAGAGACAAACGTATTTGAAAACGTCTGCCTAAATATACGAAAATGGATTAAAAGTAAGAAGAAACATTTTCACCGATTTGTAGGAAAATAAAATGATTATTGTTTGCATATTTTAAAAGGTATATATGGATAAGATGTTTCTAAATTACCTGTTTTTATACAAGGTTTGTTCCATTGCTGTGGAAAATTGGTTTTGGTAAAGTTTTCAACATGGTAAATATTTTACTTATTTTAGCATCTACTGTATTTAATTTTTTTATATCATGTCCAGAAGGTGTCAATCTCACTCTCAGTTATTTCAAATTTATGCATGAGATTGTAAGTTGTAGCAAAAGCCCTTCAAACAGCTTGCAGTGTTTACACTCTGCATTTTCTGTTTAATATTAATGCCCGAATCTGTAGACGATGCGCCCATGACGGTATAAACATAATATTAATATGCAGAAAATGACTATATAATTGCGTAACCTTTTCAGAAACCAAGCCATACGTAAATGCGCGACAATAAATTCTCCACCCATGTTCGTTTTATAGGCGTAAGTGATTATTATGGTAACCATAAATCAGGAATATAGCATCAGATATTAATGATATAAAATGGCCCATATTAATGGCGCATTCACGCACACATTTTCAGGCTAAATTAAAAGGGCACTCACGATAAACGAGCATGAAAACATCTCTGCGAACAATTTTATTTGCACTTGTTATGGCCATGGTTTCAAATAAGGCACATCAAATGCTTATAAATATTGAGCATGCACATGGTGTCGGTCCATTTCAGAGAGCCTAACTTTTTCGATAACAGTTCATGATTTGCAACAATAAGTAAGCGTTTAGGCGGGCTTTGAGTTACCAACTTTCCTTTATGAACCTGCCTTGAAGTTTTAAACCCATTAAAATCTCAAATCTCTAGTATTTTGAAGAAGTACGAAACTGCATACACTGTATGGTAATCGAAATTCCCTAGAGAACTAGTTCAGTTTGTCGCGAAGGCCCTGTTTCCTTTCTTTTTGACGGAGAAATGTATTCAACAGCATATTTGGTTCTAAGTGATATCTTGCAAAAGCTTTCTAGAAAAGCATTATCAGATACAAGCATACTGACAGCAGTATATTTTGCCAAACGTGCTGCATATGTCCATGAAACGTACATTTATTTTCCGACAAACCATGTGAAACTAAAATACACTTCTTTCATACTGTTTATATGCCGAAATTTAAGTGAAGTTGCCTAAAATGCGCTTCAGCGAATTAGTTTGAACCAAACCACCCACAACCGAGTTTCAAGCAAAATTTCTAAAACTCACTTCCAGTAAGTAAAACGCCTTTCCATGCACAACTTAGAAATTAAATGTGCGGCTGAAGTTGCCTTTAAAGCTAAATACTTGCATAAAAGTAGTGATTTTACTACCAATATATATAGCTACAATATAAGCTCTGAAATACAGTAATTGTTTTCTCCGAAAATAAAATAACTGTTTGTGAAGTGAATTCCATTTACCTTATATCTTAGCCAGTTTCTGCTATTGTTGCCACATGTATTATTGCAGAGTGCAGATATCTACATGTAGCAAATAGACTACCTATGCAGCGTGCTCGATAGACCATTGTGTGGTTATTAATCCACGTCCAAGATTAATCGTATACGAAATGGGGTTATCTAGGCCAGTACACGCCACCACTGAATATCACATAAACAGACTTAGCATGATACGCTTCAGCAATTTAACTTGAATCAAATCACCTCACCGTTGAGTTTCTAGTACTATTTCTTAAATTCCCTTCCCTGCAGTAAGTAAAATACGTTTCCATGCACGGCTTAAACGTAAATTTTTGGTTGAAGATGTCTTAAAGGCTGCATATAAACACAGCAATTACTATCAAAGGCATTTGCCTAACTATTTTAAAAAGTAATTTCAACATGAGCTCTGAAATAGCCGTTTTCACCGAAGATAAATCAACTATTTTTGAAGTGGATTCCATTTATCGTATTCCTTTATCTTACCCAGTTTCTGCTATTGTTTGTGCATGTATTATTTCAGAGTGAAAAGAACTAGCAAATAGACTACCTAATAACCAGCGTGCTCGAGAGACCAATGTGTGGTTATTAATCGACGACCAAGATTAATCGTGTACGAAATGGGGTTAGCTGGGCCAGTATGCGCCACCACAGACCAGTCAGACTAACATGGTAAGCATGAATTATTCCCTGCATATCCACAAACCAAACGAGCATTAGAAGGTCATAAAACAGCTTACCTTTCGCAAACGCGAGTAAAAAGCCCACAAGTCCGCAGAAAAAAGTTACTTTGTGCACTTTTCGCTTCATGGTTGGCAATGTTAACAAGAGTTGGAAGACAAGCAAGCGAATGTTGCGCCAGCCCAAATCGGCATGCGAAGTTGGTTAGCAATTACGAGTACATGTACAATATCAGAGCCAGTGTCCAGCAGCCTTGACCGTTCGGCTCAATCACTTCCGCTTCAAGCAGCGGCATATTTCATATCCAATTGCCCGAAAAGCCAGTTCCAAAAGTCGATAATGGCCGATTTTTCTGCGCTATTAGCGTCGCTGGTCAAAGTTCCCAGCCAAGGTGTTGTCTTAAAAGTGTAGCTTCGAAAGTGGCTCGGAAAGTAAGCTTAAATCGGAAAGCTGCTCTACTGCAGCATGGGCCTGCAGTGTCGTTGGGCAAGACACGAACACGGATGATGAGCCAGCCAGTTAACTGGGTTACCGTTACCTCGTGTCATCACGAATTTGCCACTTCCATCGTTTCCAAAGCTGTTACCCCTCCGGATTTGTGTGGAGAAAGTCGAGGCTTGGGTCGATGTGCTGTGCTAGGCGGCACATTACGGAGCACACTCCTCCCAAATGGCATCGTGCGAGGAATTTACAGTCGACGCGAAAAAAAGCCCACCATCCGCATTTTTGAAGAAATGCCTGGTCGCCCTGACGATGCTGGAATTCGCACTTGTCTTCAGAGGTTCCAGAACCGTTAATGTTTCCCCGGGAATTCGGAGGAACGAGTCCAGGGTGGTAATTAATGGCGCGCACCTTCTCTAGAAAATCCACGAAAACGTCTAGAGACCAGCATTGTTCGTTGGCAATGGATGAGCCATATCAATTAGACGCAGCACTTCAAGCAGCAGAGAACATTTGTCAGAAGCCGAGACAAGGCGTCTAAGAGCCGCTTAAGTTATGCGATGCAGTCTGGAATCTACTGGATAGTCCATGCAACTCCAACGCCACAATGGGGCAAGCACGTGGAAGATGTGGCTGGCAGTGGCAGACACGTACGCTCACTTCAAAAGCCGCATCTCAACTGAGCACCGAATAACGATCCAGTCGGTTGCCAACTCACCCCAGCCGACTGGCAGTGGCTAAGTATTCCTGTAGGATGTGCAGCCACGTCTTATTGGATCAGCCAATTTCACATTGGCAGAACTGGAAGCAATTCCATTCGAAATCCACGACTGGTGCCGGTGCACCTGGCAAATTAAATTTCTGGGAAGCACGCCGCCCTGCCATAAATCCGCCGATATGAGCATTTTGGACAAATTTTCATAGTTGAGCAAGAAGAGTTTTAAAGCTATATGCGAAAGCATTTGTGATTCTCGACGTAAACGCGCTGACTGCACGAACGCTACGCATTTTCGTAATTTAAAATCCACGAAATGGTACACAGTCGTTATGGATATCGATGCTGATCGAGTAATAAAATCCACAAAGTGATTAAAATGGAAACAATGTGCAAATCGAATGGTATGAAAGGTTAATAGTGGAGCATTCTGACAAACAGTAAAATCATACGTCGAAAAATTATAATTAAATTAATGAACAGAAGAATTTAATAGCCTGACAATTCAAAAAAATTGTAATTTGGAACATAATTGTAACATAATTTATAACTAAATCAGTAGGCTCTCACAGCTTTAGCAACCTAAAATCCCCTGACTTTTCCACGATTCCCAGG
The DNA here is from genome assembly GCA_034687865.1 of Kryphioiulus occultus. NCBI lineage: Eukaryota > Metazoa > Arthropoda > Diplopoda > Julida > Julidae > Kryphioiulus > Kryphioiulus occultus. The sequence goes on from JAQGAF010000151.1 coordinate 44,607, forward strand.
TTAAAAATTGTACCTTCCCTGACCTTTCGTTTTCTCATCGACCAACATAAATTAAAAAGAACCTTTCCGTTAGTATAAATAATATTTCAATAAATATGACCATTGAATAGGACGATAATTATTGAATTTGAATAACAAAGGAACTCGCACAACCTCAAAGTATTACTGCACTTTCTTAATTCGCATTTGTCATTAAAAATAGTGAGATGATCGGAATGTATTTTAATTTGGCAAATTTTGATATATGGTCATAAAGAAGCCAAATTGAAAGAACGAATCTGCCTTATAGGGGTATTCTTTTCATTGGGCAACGAGCAACTTCATCTGTATTGAAAATATAATTAAAAGTTTGGAAATACCCTGACTTTTTTAAATTTTTTAAAATTTCACTGACTTCCACACGTTTTCCTGGATTCTCAGGTTCTGTGGGAACATTATGAATTTCAGAAATGCTTTGAAAAATTATAATTAATAAACAGGAGAACTTTTGCTATAACTAATAAGTAATTCAGAAAAGTAAATTTTTATCATTTTTATAATTCTATAATTCGTATGTGGTATCAATAAGTAAGTTTCAATTTTAACCTCATAGAAACGGTAAGTTTTCACGCAACAATATTTTTCCAAAAATGCTCTTAGCAATAGCATACTCTATTAAGAAAGTCCGCTTTTTACAGAATATATTATCAAATCGCATTATAACAATTTTTCAAAGAAATAATAAGGAACGTTAAAGGATTGTGTAAATAGGGCATTTCGCAAGTTGTCAGTTGAATAAACACTGGAATCCACCGTCTGAAATGTTTTTCCGCATTGGATAATACAATTTTCTAAAACGGCTTAGCCTTGTGGGAATAACGATGTAGGAACAGGTTTGCAAATAATTCATAACAAATACAAAACCAGCCAAAACATTTCATGAAAGCAAATACAAAACCAGCCAAAACATTTCATGAAAGCAAATCCAATCACGCACTTAGTTTTACTTGAATTACATTTGCCATTAGTAGCACGCTTATATCTAATAATACACTTAAAACGTAGTGAACAGCGAACAATGGATGTAACAACAAATAATCAATAGCCAGGTTATGTATTTTTGCAAGTCCAATAACTGTTGCAAATATAGGGTGCTTTAAACGACGACAATATTTCAAGCTGCAAACTCTATACAGTACGTTGACTTTAAATTCAGATATTTTTTTATGCAGCCTATCTTTCACACATAAACTGGTTGAAGGTGGAAAAACGATAAATGTATTAATCGATGTCCTGCGTGGAGAGCGAATATAAATCCAGTCAAATGTGATTTTTCCTACTTTACTGAACACAAATATTTGTTTAGACAAAGCAACTTTCAACGACGTAAACACTGCCCGAGAGTAGTATGAAAGCGCCGCAACTCTCAAATTTAGTGTTCAAACATGATAGAATATTACTTTGAGGTCCATTTAGTACAATTCAGAATAAACGAGCGTACGATAGTAAAATTCGCACACAAACCAGCAGTTGTAGCAAGACCTAACACTATACCATTGAAATCGGCATGATGATGATGTTGATATTTCCTCGTCTGCCAAGAGTAACACCCAAGCACTTGAAACTTCTTATGCAGAAACAAGGATAAGCCGCACTCATCGCTTGCCAAGATCTTAGCATTTGTTGTCACTTTAATCAGATGCCAGAGCCTGATGTAAGCGAGCAATAAAATTACAATCGATCAAATATTGGGTCACACCCATCGTAAAAGTCTTGGCTCGTTATTGTAATGCAATTTTCACATTGTGGGTAATATTCCTAAAAGCCAAGAGTAATAGAAATGTTTGCGAGAACCATTCGAGTCTCAGGAAAACACGCAGACACAATTTGCATCAACAATGATCTTAAAAAGCAAAGCTTACTAAATACGCCTAAATTAGGCTGTGTTCTTACGTCCAATTAGTGGGCTTTCATCTTAATTGCTTGGCCAGAAAGGGTTGGTTGCTTTTAACAGCATTTCGTTTTCCTTTCTGTAAATGCTGCATCTGTATCTGCAATACCTTTACATCTGGTCAACGTACGTCTATAGTATACTTCGATATTTTCTCTGTTAATTGGTTTTTAGTCCAGAAATACTATCATATTTATACCTTAAAATTTAAAAATTAAAAATGTTTCAAGTGGCACAATCATTGTTATCCTGCATTGTAGTTATTCTATGAACGATAACTTGAAATCGAGACATTAACGAACTTGTTTTTACAAGTATGATTTAATTTAGGGCTCTAATTTTAGATAAGCATAATACGATATTGACTAACTGCTCATTAAAATGGCGCAAATCAGTCTGCATTGTGGTGCATTGCGTGCTCAAAATGGGCGTATATAGGAACATCAGTTGCATGTGCGCATATTTCTCTTAAACAACAACAGTATTCATTACTCGAAGAAGGCATACATTGTACATGCATATGCCAACTGTATTGTCAGCCTCCACAAGTTTTTTGTTCGTAGCCAATAAATCATTTGTAACTTAACACGACGTTGCATATCTAATGTAAATACAATATTTCCGTTTCATTGCATTTATTTCGCAACCTACAGTGCATGTCTTTAATTTACCAAGTTAGATGCTTTAGTAAATATTTATTTGCCAAATATTTACTTCAAATACAGCAGGCTGCCTGCCAGTTATCCGGGGCGGATTAATTCATTGGCAGATTATCTTGGTCGTATTTCTCCACACAAAAAATATCACGTTCATTTAGCAATGGATAACTTTATAAGTTTCGTGGATGCATATTTTGAGTTCTATTAATTTTTGGATTATTCGACATTTCGAGATTGCTTTTAACTTTTCCTAAACTCTCTGCTTAATGTTTCTCTCAGCCAATTGAGGTACATACATGTACATGTAGATCCTCCTGGCAAATATCTTTGATTTGAAGTCTGTATACGATATATTGGAAGATAACAACTGTTTAGAATAAAATTGCATAATGTAAAAAATAACCGAATTAATTAACGATAATAGGAAACCTAAGGAGAGAGGTGATTTAATTAGACGATGAAATATACGTAGTGCATCAAATAGAAAAAAAAACTAGGCAAAAATAGAAAAAAGCAGATGAAAACTTAATCATATCAGATAAACTATGTATACATAGCGCCAGACTGGAGACATACTTTTTGTATCAAAAGTAAACTGACGTTAGGCTGATAACGAAAAAGGTATGTTTTTACGATTATACATGTACAGTACCTGTATATGTATAAAAGCTGACAAAGTCTTAAATTAGCTTCAGGCATTTTTTACGATTGTCAACCGACGAGTTCTCATACACAGTCATCGAATGAATTTCACCTTGACAGAATCAATTATGGTTTATCCGAAACGTCAAACTTTAGATAAAAACAGCCTTTACAGAAACGGCGAGGAAGTAAAAATCATATCAAAATAAGTGAGAAAAAACTCTTGGTACCGGTATATTGGCTGAGGTAGGCAAATGAGAAGGACGTGAAACGGCATTCGTTTTAATGTAGGTTAATAGAAAAAGTTGGCAATTTGAGTGAAGAGTTTCTGTTAATCGGATCGTTAATCGCTCGACAAGCATTTCTACTTTTTCTCTCGCTTGAATTGACAGTTGATGTCGCATTTAAAATGCAGATAAATAGGCGACATCATCCATTGATATAGCTCAACAAAAACTGCCTATTTTAGTCGGAATAATCCGACGATTAACTCCATGGGAGCGCTGGCATGGTGAGCAAAGTAACAGGAAAATGCATTAGCAGATACATGCCAGAAAATATCTGCCTCTGGTAAACATAAAAAGAGGCTTTTAGGCTCCGACAGTCATTAGGAAAACGTACCCCAACACTGAAATGCATGCATATTCAGTCTTGCATTCACTGAGCAATTCAGATCCACGCTCAACCGTGTTGAATAAGAGTTGGAATAAGCCTATTACGCTGATAAACACATTTTTATATTCATGCAATCGTTGTTTTCGAGGCGAACGTAAATCAATATCGCGAAGCATAAGCACACACAATGCACAAGTATGATGTTGTCTGCAAAACACGTGTATATTTCCCCACTTGCTAACATACTTTTATCTGGGAAATCCATAACGCCTAACTTAAATATTTCTGTAAATACGTTTCAGATGTCTGGAATTGGGACATTTTTTGTTTTTCTTCGTTATCGGAACAGGTATGATGCTTCATAAATGCCAAACACACAACTATTTCTTCGCAATTGAGCAACAGTTTTAAGTGAATTTATGAAACATTGCGATAGAAGCTTCACTTGTCCAAAGTCGAAGAATGGCCAGCAAAACTCAAATCCAAATTTCAAAAAGGGAAACACAGAAACGATCAGTATGACAATTTCCAATGCCTTCATTTTTTGTGTATCAGGTTCTATGTACGCCATCGATGTACAAATTAGATTCAATCGTTTATAATTCATAAAAGCGTTCCTGTTGTGGTCAATGACTCCACAGAGGCAATCTCCAGGCATAGTTCAGCCCTTATCCAATGCAGATCGCATTTATTGCCCAATATGAATAGGCGTTTTCAGTCAGCTTACAGGGCATAACCCGGGCCACTGTTGTCGATCTACTCCACCGCCATTAATCCTAAAAGTCTAGTAGGTTTCCCTCAATATCCTGCTTCACTAGGCCTCCCTTAATGGCAAGATCAACGGCATTACGATGCCAAAGATGCTAGTGTCATGCACGTATGGGCCCTGGTTTTAAAACCCACACGACGCAATCCTACTCAAAATGGCGTCTACCTCTGCGCCACCCAGATGAAGACTTACGACGGTATATGGAGCAACACTAATGCATCCGAAAGTAGATATTTTCCATTGTCTAGATTTCTAAGTCTTTTATAACTCTCGAGCGTGGCGGGATAACGACTTTACGTTTTGAATACAGAGAACCCGGTGTGTATTGGCAGGCCAAGCGAGGTAATGAAGGTATAAAGACTGGCATTATAGGCATGCAAAAACAGTGCATCGATCGATGTTTACACGACAAAATAAATATAATCCGAAGCGATGAAAAACGCAATCTGCAAACTCTAGCTGCAGAGTACTGCTTCATTTCGTCTTAATCGACACTAGCACACATTTAACGCGACAACTACAAATAAGCCGGGCGGAAAATGCCTATTCTGCAACTCTAGCCAACCAATGTGGCATTCATCTGAACTTCAATTCAAAAATGATCTTTTAGCTGGATCCACGGGTAACAGGTTTTACATTCCACAATAATTTCATTTACGAAGCAAGTTTAAAATGTCAGCTGAAAGATACATTCCGATACATGTACAAACGGTGAGGGCAGATTGGAACATTGTAACAGACATGTATTTTCCCCTAGTATTTGTCCGGAAATGCACCGATTTCATGTTGTCCCAGAAAGTACATTTCAACAGTGCACTGAATGCATAATGCATGACCTTGAACATGACCCTGAACACGCATATGAACATTCCATTATTGGGTTTTCTGGGTGATAATTTGGGAACGGTGCATTTCCGAACATACGATATTAGGGGGAAATATGCTCCAATATGACCCCTCTATCTGCCCTCAACGTCTGCAAAGGGTATTCCGAAACACCCCGTACATGCAATGAAAAGCAAGAACAAGGGAACAACATATTAATTAATTTAATAAATTGTTACTGTAACTTTAGTTTTGAATGACAGATTTCGATTTCACGTTATTAGAGTTTTTCCAAAAATACTCGACACAGTTAATTACAAAGGAGTTGAATGGACCAGCAGCAACACGTCGTGTTTTTCATTGCAAATCATATTTCGGCCACTATTGGAAACCTCAGGAGATACGACGTTTTAAATCAAGAAAACTAATCCTATTTTAGGAGCAATCAAAATCACGGCATTGAAGTATGCACCATGCGAAAGATCTGATAGGTGTACAGTATAATCATGGCTGGACTGAATTAGTATAGCCTACTTTCTTTAAATCTACAACATTGAAATAAATTAAATTTTGAAGAAAATGCTCGGTTGCGTACCCCAAACTGATAAAAATAAAATTCTAAATGATGCTTTTTAACCTACATTTGCAGAGCTAGTGCCTTTAATTTTATTGAGTTTCTACTTATTCTTTCCTTGACTGAATTTCTCAGTGAGCGAATTGGAGGATTAAAGGGAAGGAAAATTCCGAAATTAAATACTTTCACTGCAATTGGAGTGCTCGAAACTCATCTCGTTTATCTTGCACTTTCTTATCAGTTTTGCAACTGAATGTGGGCTAGTTTTTTTTCCTTTGGTAATAGAAATCCATTCTCCTCGTACCTTCCTATATAGTCTTTGAAAATCGTTAAGACTGTCTTCAGACACCAGAAAAATCAATGCAGTTAATTCAGTCTTGAAGGAAAGGAAAGAAGCTAGTCCCAAGGATAATACCTTCATACTTTGACTTCGAATATTATAGCAATTTTTTCATACGTTTTACACTTTCAAAATGCTTCATTAGTTTTCAAAGAAAGGCATTTTTTCGATTTATCTTCGCAGGAATATGCGATTTCAACGTGCATCCATCACGAATGTTTAATAACCCAACATGGCATCCTTCGGCATTCATAATTTATTTCACCGCGTTTTAATGAATTTATAATGAACAGCCACAATGGCAGGCTCAACTAGCTTCTGTTAAAATGTTTGAAAAAAAATTGACTATAGGCATGCTCCTGATTTGGCCAGCAGGCAGAAATAGAACTTTCTGTCGCTAACCCAACGACTAAAAACGAATAAACGATATTAATTGCTAAAAATTGCGTGCGTCAACCATTAGTTTTAATTCTTATTTAGGATGACTTAACCACTGTACATATATAATTACAGAACGCATTACTGTACAGAAAATTGCATATTTCAATATCGAATTTCTTAAAATTGTTTTAAACACAAAAAAGGAAGTCATTATGTTGTTATTTTCAAAATACTGTCGCAATACTATTTATAATGCACAAAGGCGCCTTTGACTGATTAGCATTTTCTAACTATTGATAACCTGAAGAATCACATTTCTACTGAACATACGGTATACAGAAAGAAATAGAGAATCGATGAAATAATGAAATAATTTTTGATTTGTACAGATACAAGACAGGAAGTGGTCAAATCAGGCAGTTTATTTGGATGCAAATATTATTGTATGTAGCCTTTGTTATCTCCATTAGAATATTCTCAAATGTGAAACCTTTGAGCTTATATTTTGAGCACTCATAAACCTTATGCAACATACATGTATCAGGTTGAAGTGGCAACGAATTGGAAGCGCCGAAATATTCATTCTACATATTTCCGTTTTATTTAATTTTTTACAGAAGATACATGTATGTAACTTCCTTATTACAAGAAGAAAAGATGTGGCAACCCCCAAACCTGCAGCATAATCCCTGCACAGTGATACTGTACGCTATAATCGTGAACATCTCCGCCAAATTTTTAATATGTTGATTGAATATGTGTATACAAAGGAAGGTTAAATAATTGATAACCAGAGCACGAATCTATTTAAATGTGGGCAGCGGGACGCCCGCTTTGGGAGGTTCTACGTGACATTTCAGATAATTATACGTTTACATATACGTTGACACATGTGAAATTCCAAATGAACGGCATAGGACGTGCAATCGAAATGCAACGAAGGCTTTCCCATTACACAAATAGAGAAACATGGGAAAAAACTCCCATTGTAATACCTATTTTAGCAAGGCAACTTCCTTTCATCGTTTCTAAGTCATAATCCTAAAAGCTTTCAGAAAATCGTTTGTTCTCTAACATATTGGGAATCTACTTTAATTCTCAATACAAGAAGTCCTGGTAGGGGCTCAACAACAATGACTACATGCTTTTGCATCGGCATTGCACTGTCAAAATTAATGTATTTATAAAGTCATTATGGCATCCGGTATGAGGAGTCGTTTCTCTAACAAACAGCAAATACTCTATCGCCACCGTAAGCGAACGGGTAATAATCAATAATTTTTTCTTAATCGAGAAAATGCAACAATGGTAGACAATTTTAGTGGAGATGTCTAAGAAAAACAGTGTTGAAATTGGATGGAAGATACCTTTACACAACTGGACTCATTTTACTGACCAGTTTGAAAGTAGCACGTGTAATGGAGATAAAACGAGTGTAGAGTTAATCACCACTGAATAAGCAACATTTACAGGTCACTTAACTGTAATTGTGAATTCACGAATGCGTGTTTTCAACTTTATATAAAAGCTTTTACCCTGAAGGTAGGCAATCACTGCATGCACATACTAGCAGTGATTGCCTACAATCAGGCAAATGAAATAAAAAAAATATTGCATGAATATGGTACATGTACCTACATGCACAGAAATTAACAGGCACTTCAAACGACATGTATGCGTATTGCTAAACAATTAATATCGGAGTTTTTCAGTTGCTGAAGAATTTATCCAGCAGAATCCAGCAGCAGTAGAGCAATTAAAAAATACATTTTTCAAAATAAAAAATAACGTTTTGTAAGGTTAATTGTTAAAATGCATGAGATAATAAAATAACTAATGTCATGGTAAACGAAGTTAGTCTACTACACGTTGTTTTTTGATGTTGTTAATACATTGCAGGATTTAATTTACATTAGGTAAAACCATAAATAATAATTTGGCCATACATATTCGTGCCGATCGAAGTGCCTGTAAATTTAACAGGTCCCAAATTTATGCAAAACATAGTTATATTTGAAAATCAATTTTTTAAGAAATACATACGTATAGTAGCCAAACTTCGTGTACCGTGATATTAATTATTTTTAATGTATCATACATTTTAAAAAATGACATTCCAAAACTTTTTTTAAATTTTAAAACAGGTTTGTTATTATTCGCTCAACTGCTGCTGGATCGATAAATTCTTCAGCAAGTAAAAGATTCCAACATCTGTGGATAATTTGTTAAAAATTTTGAACTCCGAAAACAACAAGGCATTCCAAAGTATACGTTATTTAACTTGAACATGCCATATTAATGATGTAATCTTGAACCACTTTTTCCTTAAATAGTATGTCAGAATTCCCATTATGGGTTTACTTAACATGCATACCGTCGTTAAAAAAATGAAAATTATTCTACAAAACTGATACTGTGGTAAAAAGTAAAAAAAATGTCTTGATAAATTAGTTGCAACTTAAAAGTATACAATAATTTTAGGGAAACGCATATTTCATGCGCAGTATATATTAACTCAAAGCCGTTGATTTTTAAATAAAGTATCGGTGAAACCTACACTCTGTGGTATCCGATATATGAAAGTCCGCCACTAGCAAATGAAACAGAGAGCCATGTGATAAAACTCACAAAATATTTCAAAAATTCAGCAACAAACAAGGTGAAACCAAATCTCTTTCAGTTCTGGTTCAATTAACATGTATAGAATGAATGGAAGGCGAAGTTAAATTATCAAGTTGCTCTTTCGGTGGATCAATTCATGCGGCCTGACATATACATATTTGGCCACACAATGTTTTGAAACTCAAAATTAATTATCGCTATGGAAATTGTGACTCCGAAATTATTACTAGCATTCCGTACAGGCGCAATCTGCAGCGATAAATTTCAGAAAGAGCTTATAACGCAGAGGGTATATCTAAAATAAAAAATGATTTACTGGATGCACTGCACTGCAATTAGTGGTTTGGAAACATACGCTAGGAAAAAGAAGTTTTGTACAATTTTCCGTTCTACAATATTTATGATTTAAAAGGCAAACCATTTTGTTGTGTATAATAATAACGAGAGAAAACAAAGCGTCTGAGAAAACGAAAAAAATTATTATTATGGAAACTGGATGAAAAATGCGTGTAAGCTCATTACACCGAAAGACATCCATTTGCAGAAATAATAAAAAGACGGCATAATTAAATTCTGCAAAAACTCAGTATTTATACGACACGGACCAGCAGTATGTAATCCTTAATTGCATTACAATTTTAGCATAAATGAAGATAGATTGCTAGACAACTCTGTCAAGCATTACTGGAAATCACGCGGCCTGCTGGCAATACTTAAAACGAATATAATTATGGTCTTTTTTAAGTAAGACTGTAAGATAATAGCTAAAGAATAGCGCGTTTAGTGCACATGGTGCGTTTACAATATTACCTCTGTGTAACAACGTGAGTTGTGGAATAACACAATACAGATGAGAATAGGTGAAATAAAAAAGAAATCATTTATAATAGCTTGAATTAATAAATCGGTATCTTTAGTCATTTTACATTTATAACTCAGCGGACCAAAATATGGACAACTTTGGTCAATGGTTTTCAATAATTTTATTATAATAATGTAATAAACCGGAAAAATACATTTCCTTGTATAATTTAAAATGTGTCAAACATTGTGATGATGCACAATTTCAGCGTCTGCTATCATTTATTTCCAAGTTATTTCCTAATAACAGCAGCTACATTCCTTTTTGCGGTCACACAACGGTGTTTATATAGAAATACGTTGTAATTGTTCCTAATGCGTAATAAGACTAGGTCGGTTAATAAAGTTTTTCTGTTTTGGACAAAAAGTTGTGGGACAAAACAAAAAATGATTTTCTACATTTTACCAGCTCATATCTTACATCATTATTGTGTAGGATTTCGCACAGAACAATAAATAGAGCGTATTGATTTTCCTTTCTTGCTTCGTGTCTTTGTTCCTAAAGTTGTTAGAAATAAGTACGTGCCAAAGACCACAAAAAACAGCGTAATAATACTCGTACTTTGAATAGAAGTGGGACAGAATCAGAAACTTATTATATTTCGGCGTAAACAGTTTACTGCTAAAAATATTTTTTTTCTCTAATGACAGAAAACGACAAAAAGCTTCCATTTATGTGCGCAATAAATATCAATCCTGCTTGCACAATTCAAAATTAACGAGAAAAGCTGCGAGCATTTTACGAGCAAACAGTTTTATGTTCGCGTAATTATGATGTATTGTTTCGCTCGAAAACCGACAAATTTGCATGCAAACGTGGTTAAGAAAAATATATTTGGCATATAAAGCGAATGATCTCTTTTTCAAGCGAGATATATAATTCAGTTTTCAGCTGCTATAAGTCTTTATGCTTATTAATGAATATTCCTTGGTTATTTAAATTGCGATCGTATATGAATGTAGATGCAACTGCCATCACTTGCACGAAAAATCACTGATGAAATGTTCGGATAGCAAATTCAATATTGCTGTATAAAATACTTCGATATTTTAATATCAAATTTTATCATAGATCTGGAAACCATTGTACCAGTGGGGTTTTCTCATTAGGTTGGTACACGACGATATGGAATTGGAACAGATTCGCCTGCTTTGTAAATCCATCAACATTTTAAGTTCTGATTTTGAGAAACCAGAGAAGCTCGATTTATAAGATATTTATTTCCCTGAGCAATAAGAAAAGTCTATCATCCAAAAACAAGTTATTCCCAACGCATTAATATTAATATTATCTTAGCTATATGCGTGCTAGTCAATGTGTTGAGACCTGCAGTCGTGTAACAGCCCTTAAAAATTGCACATTTTCGAAAATACATGTACATATGTTGATTATTTATGACCAAAACACTGCAATACTAATAATGTGCCACGTCCACATACAGTATTGTATATCAGAAACATCGCCAGCAAGGCACAATGAATGTTGATTATCAGTACCGTTAAAGAGCTAGGTAAACAATGATTATAATGAGGATAAATTATCAGTGCATCTGTAAAATATATACGGAATAATTTTACATTGTACATCGTTCAATAGAACACAAAGCAAGTGTTAAGAAGGGATCTTCACTATTATTTAATTTTGTTTGACAGTAGAATCTTTCTATTAGAGGAATGCCAGCTTAAACTAGTTCACTCATTAGATTTTAAAATCGTCTGTCAAGGCGTTCCCTTTTAGAGGCACACAAATGTAATGGCGTAAAAATAAATCTAACATAAAGCAAATTTAATCTTACAATTCCTAAAATGCACTGAGGAACTTCTATTGTTCAGTAACCTTTATTTCAAAAAAAGCAAGAGCATCGATGCCCCGACTTACAAGTACATTATCTTGCACTCTCTTGGCAAAAAAAATTACAAAAAAATCCTAATGAAATGCATTCCAATAATGCTATTGCAAATTTTCAGTTTTTATTCTAAGGTTATTCAAAATATACAGAAGGCACCACGAATTATATTCCTTAATTGTCTTTCAAAAATGTCCCACAGCAGGAATACCTGCAGGCTTATACATTAATATCACCTTAGGTTTCCCTTCAGTGTCCAATGTATGGAAGGTTAGACAAGGCTTTGCTTCCTGATTTTGGTCAGCAAAACCACGCCAGCAATGGCCATAAACTTTTTTTCCTGAGCTATTATAGCGAGTGCATGTCCTGCAGCCCAAGAATATTTTTTTTAAAAGCACTTCCTGGGTCAAATAGCGAGCAATCTTATGTTATAGGTCAATATTTTACTTATCTCACGTCAGCTTTGACGCTTATTTTACAGAGGTACACTCCATACAGGATGATGTACACACGCTAATAATGGCCTCCAAAATCTCACTTCCTCGGAGCCTCATAGAATCGTTCAAATGAAATGAGATTTTTTTTTATTTCGTTTTCGTGTTGATGAAATCTTTTCAAGTTATGCTGCTCACGTTTGACTACTACAAGAGCAAGTGCCAACGAAAGCAAACTTTAACCTTTGCTATGAAAAATGCGAGTGTTTATCTTGTTGAGGTTTATTAATTTTTGGAATACAGCCAGAGAAAAATAACAAATGAAATTTATGGCTCTGCTCAACCTGAGCGAACATTTTTAAATTCAGTGGATTTTCATGTTTTACGCGCTACATGTGAGATCCATTTTTCTGGTGGTCTGTAATGTTGTGAGTTTTCGCACATACATACATGTATATACCAAGTGACAATCTGTTCATGAATTATCGCATGTTAAGAAAACAAAACTATCTGCTTAAAAAAAGTTTTGTTGGATCATATCGACTTGCCAAAGATACATGTACACGTATGTGATGGACGGATATTCGAAAAGTATGTCTACACCGCACTTGCTCACACATGCTGACGAGTATGTATTAAAATATACTGTAGCTACTACATTTTTATAATCACCGTTTACACTAATTGGAAATGGCAATGGTCCCAAACAATCATAAGGTTCACGATTTCAGTTCATAAATATTAATATTTGCACAATTACGGCGTAAATAGTAATTGTTGTGTAACAATGCGTATAACAAAAGTTGAAATGCGTGACAGAAATATTCAAAAGTTTCTATTATCCAGTAAATTAATATGATGCTGGAAAATAAAATCCAGCATATCCCATTACAAACACATTTTTGACATGTCTAATAGTTACGTGCACTATCAGTTACTGATTTATTGCACAATATATACTCATTCTCGGAAAACTTTCCCATTGGCCGAACATATTTTTACACACGCCACAATACATGTATATATTTTTTTCCATTCTGCAGTATACCTCACATAATGCTAACTTTTCCTTACATGACCGATAGTCTGTGCTGGCTTATTTCGCGAATTTCACCTACAGCGTAGATGTTAATTGTTAGTTGTTGATAAGATCCATCAATAAGATGACGATTGAGGGTATGAATATTTAATAAATCGTTATTGCTGTATATAGCAGCTGAATTTTTGATTTGGCACCATGCAATGAGGTTTTCATTCAAACCCAAATAATAAACATTTATTTCGAGCCTGCAAGCTGCCAAGAATTCCTATTGTGCCTGCATGAGAATAGTTTTTATTCCGCGAAAACTTGATGGATATATTCTTAATGCATTATTACATTTCAGAGTAACATTGTATGCGTGGAGCTGCCCTATATAAATTTGTATGCGAAACGTACCTGTTTTCAGCCTCAAATGATAAATCTAATCAATAGATTCGACATTGAAGAATTACATTTAACATGAAATAGACCAAGGCTTAAAACACTTTTTGGCAGGAGAACAGCCATCGCAACAAAAGCACAAAATAAATGAAAATCAGATTTTGGCAAGCACCCGAACAAACGATCCGTGCTGAGCACCAAATAGAGATCGTCAGAATAGTTAAGCATTAATAAATTTAAAGAAATTTGCACACAAGGGTGACAGTGATTGCAGCAAAAATGCATAGTGTATTGCATCAAAGTCAACGCTAAAACAAAGTGTACAAATGGTGGACAAAAACCTCTCTCATTTCTCATCAATCACGCGTGATCTATAACATATTTGAAATTAATCAGGTGTGCATACGTAATTTGAAAGTTGTATGAAACTATTATTAATGGAACCTTAAAGCTAAAATCAGTATATGCAAATAACCGTCTTCTCAAATAGATATAGGAAATATTGTCAAAATTTCTTTAAATTTGTTTGTAAGTCTTTATGTGTATAGTGGTATCATTGCTTCCTTCAAATTATAAACACTAGATGGCTTATATTTAGTTTGAAATACTGACCCAAATGAGGGTCTTTAGAAACTAACCAAAACGACAGTAAAATCAATGCTATTTTCAGCATTTAAGAAACGTTCTGTAACTGTGCGATTTTTAAAAAAATTTAAGGCAATGAACATGCAAGAAGCTACAATTCTGCGCCAAGTCATAAGAGAATTTGACTCAAATTTTCGACTGTGGAATTGCAATAGCAGAACAGAAAATAACTTCTCAAGGGAATCTTTTAATGGTTATATATTTATTCGCAGAGGTCTACAGCAGCTAGTCTTCAATCTTCACACCTGCCGCAAAGTGGTTCTCAATCTTTTTAATGGTATTTTATTTCTAGCAGGGAATGAGACCGTTAAATTAAATTAACCCATATTAGATAGCTTTTGCAGTATTAAATTAGACACCGAACAAAACTTCGGAATACTCAAGAGGATACTATCAAAAAACCGCGTTATGCGTTACTTCCAAAGACAAAGATTACGGTATATAAATATTGTTTGCTTACAAGTTAGCAAAACAGTAAATCTAGACATGGAAGGAAACTAGATAATGAAAGATGCCTCAAATTATTAAAAAAAATTAATTGCTGGAATAAATGATGTTATGATTAATCATCAGTCCTATAAATAATAAAACAATGAGCGCATCTGCACACAAAACATGCTGATTCAATTACACATGCCTTGAGTTAATTTAAGTTAAAAGCATTTTTGAGAGCTATAATGTTGAAAAAATTTTCGTCAACCAACGCCATCAACAGTTTTGAGTATTATTTCAAAGCAATCCCGATACAATAAAGTATGAACAATACGTTGTATAAGTAAGCTCAGGGTAATTCAAAAATAACTAAATTCTGTCAAAACTTAATTAAAACACCCTTCGATATACAGTATTCGTCAAATGTGTTCAATGCAAATACTTATAAGCATGGCTTTTAAATTGAATGAAACTTATCAAATTAGATAATTCATTTTTGCTCGATGTAGGTCACATGAAAACACATTTCAACAAGTAGACTACATTCTACGATGCGCTTTTATCGATGGACTAGGTTGCTTACAAAAACATTAACTGATAATTTTTTTTGATTAAATAGCACCTTTTTGTCGCTTGTGGATAAAACCAGACTTCCAAAGCCATAAAATAGAGCCACCCATCGTATGTAACTTCGTACTTCTTGCAAAACTGTGATTTAAAACTATGCGTTTGTTACAGGCAATAAGGAGGGAATACATAACACGCGTTTGAATGCCCAAAATCCATGCTGTGAAGCACAAAAATGGTTATAAAAAAGCTATTTGAAGTTGAGAGCCCATTTCCTCGAAAGTGACTGAGAGACCGATGGTATGTAAATTCTGATATTTCATTTTACTTTACAATATATTGTCGGTGCTATCTGTTGGCGAGTGAAGTATATCAAACGTACACGAATTTGAAAAGGATGCTGGTTCGCAGCGAAGGCAAACTCAAATTGCGTTTACATTATGATGTTGCAACAACTTCCGATACCTACGAATGGCTTATTAAGATTTCTACGTGATAAAAAACCCTATTGCAACGAAGAAGCAATATTTCTTGTGGATAAACGTGAAACTTTAAAAAGCGTCCCTTATGGAAACGTGTCACCTAGCCCATACAAATAAACGTTTAGAACGATTTAGAAAAGTTAACACATGTCAGCTGAAAACACGGAAAATTACACCACTGAAAAAATGTACGTTTTCATAATCATCTGTATACATTTTTAAGTGGCGGCATTCCACACACTATGCGTCAGATTAATTAAGTAGAGCAAGTTTAGTTTAAAAAACAGCTTCTACCTTGTAGGTTTGTTGATCGAAAGCGTTAAATTTAATTTACACGTTAAGAATTTAATGGGTTCATGTGAGTTTGCCCGCAAATTAACTTAATTTCAGTATTTTTGCTCGAAGCACTCTTAGAATCTACCGGTATTTCCCTTGCTGATTAAAATTAGCATTTCATGTCGGAAAAACAGGGATGCTGTCATACGAATTATAAGTGAAATTAATTACAAACTAAAATGTGGAGTGCGCATTGGAAGTCGCTTTAAGCCATTCAATATTTTTGGTCAAACATAATTATCATTATTTTAATTAGCGGAAGAAAATGTCTTGATAAGGCGAAAATTTCCCAAAATTGTGTTCGTGCGTTATTCCTGCTAAAATCTGTAAAAAGTTGACCGGTACACAAGATACAAGTGTCAAAACGGTTTTAATAGCAGTGAAGATTGTCGAAAGAGATGATTAATGACAAGATGCAATGGATAGGGTAGAAAGTCGTAGTGGATATGTGCCCGAGAACAAATAATATCAACTTATTAAAACTTGTGTAGATATTAAAACAAATACATTCAGTAGGCCAACGCATATCTGCCGCTTCATAAGTTACGAATTGCACTACGCTTGTGCAAATATGCATGTAATAAGCTCTGCTAACCTTACTAAATTAAATATCGTAATTTTCGACCTGAGTACATTAATATTTAATAATAAAATTAAGCAACTCAAAATAAGTATTATTAAATCGGCCCGTGTCTTTCGTCATCGAAAGTGATTTTATTCGTCGTGTATGGTTTGAATAAAAGGTCGCAAACATGCAATATGTATTATTATGTGCGAATGATTATATGCATAATGAATACAAACATAGTGTGACTACTGCAATAATGAGCTCTTAGAATCGCAATTCAAATGGTATTGTTTGACTTTGCCATCCCACAGTTATTAAGAAGGTTATAAATAAAAAAACTGCCCCATTTAATCGTGGATAAAGGTTATAGCGTCAAATCCTGACCTAACAAACCATAACGTTTTTATGAAATAGATCCGGGAAATTTTAAACTGATGGGATACCAGTCACGGAAGACCTACCACTGTTTATTGGTTGTGTAGGTGAGGTCACATACAAGGACTATAATATTTCAAACGCACACTATAGATGAACAACGAAGAAGAACCATACAACGACATCGATTTATTCAGTCGGACCAGTAAAAAACCTCAAAATGTTGCCTCATGAGAAAAATGCGAAAGGTGGAAATCGAGGGGGTGAACGAGTTAAGATGAAATGGAAGTGGAAATTCGGTTTGCAATTGCAAAAGTGCGTACCTTTAGCCACAAGAAAATGGGCGACGACAAAAAGTTAAAGCCCAAGGATTGCCTCAATCAGATTCAAAGAGCAGGTTAGAGGAGATATGGTGGGGGAAAGGCTCCTAGCAGTATACGTCTGGGTAACCCTACTTCGCCAAAACATCATATTTTATAGTCAATATAAAGAAGGTAAAATCGATGTGGAATGAAAAACCATGCAGGAAAAATCCCTTCAAACCGTTAAACTTAGCTAAAACTTTAAACTTTAAACCATGTACATATTGGTTATTAAAAATTAAAAGCCGCGCTATCAAATTCATGAAAATTCAGACATCTTATCAGAACTTCGGAAAATAAAAATAAAAAATGAAATTAAATAGTAATGCATGCATTCGTGTACCTGAAATCCAATGAACTCCTTTCTCAGCTTTCCATTTCACATTATCCGTCAATGGTTGGATAAAAACACAGGAAAACTATATGTACAGTATACGTGCATACAGAAATTTACCGTATCTTTGAAACGACACAATGCTTATTTAAAATGCAGATAATACCTTATTAATAAACTGGAAATTAGAAATATTTCGCTTTTAGGTAGACTTCCCTGCAACGATTTCGCCAACTGTTTCACCTTTACTTTTTTCGCCAGTATGTACAAAATAAGCATATTTAAAGCAGCAGCTTCTAAAGCAATTTACTTCCCTAAATAACGAACTTGTAACACTTTCACATTGAAAGTTCAGCACATAACTGACAGTTTCTGAGTAACAGACCAATCGTTATCACTGTTATCAGGATATAGGACAATCAGATAATCCTTATTAGTAATCGATACAGTATATCATTATTAAATGACGATTACTGCTCAGACGTGAAATTTAAGCAACTAACTAATACATGTAGTAAAAATAACGATTTGCATAAAGCCTCGTTCCACATGTTATTTTCCGTTAAAAATTGATCCCCCCAATCTCCGTCAAGTTTCACTGAAGAGATCAATGCAAATGCAAGAGGATTTTACTTCATTAAAAGTCTAGCTCTCGAAGGAAGCCTGAAGATTAATATGCTAACGACTAATCACGTTTAACCTAATTTCGTGACATCATCAACATTGTTTTCGGCAAAAACGCTGCCTTTGTTATAACGCCTAATTGCGCTTCTAATTTGAAAGTAGTTTTATCGCATTCGAGCAAAAGATGGCTTAAAGGATTAAGATAGTGCGGTGGAGTGACCACAAACAATTAAAATCTAAGCTCGACCAAATCCACATTGCCTTAGGGAGCACGCAATGTACTACTTGAGATCTTGCTGACGTGATGTTGTTTATTCTTGCTAAATTAGGCCAGGAGGAATTATGAAATTGCTTTCCGAACGGCTTTATCTACTGTACAAAGGTTGGAAAATAATAAGGTACTTGCATTTTTTCTGGTAATGTACCAGAGGCGGTTACAACAGCAAGATAATTCTCAACCGTTTGGCAACCGCTTAAATAAGAAGATTCGACATTCTAAAAATGTAGATTGTTTGTTTCCTTGCAAGGAAATGTTAAAAAGATCTAGCGAAGCTGAGTAACAAATGAAAAGAATGTCAGGCTTCCGAAGATGGATTCGAGAATTTCTCCAGCCAAATAAAGAAGGTGATGTTTGTCAACAACATTAATTTAACCACAAACGCAAGGAGTTCACTTGGAAAGAATGTGTGTATACGGGTAACAGGCACGACCCCTAAACTAGAAATTGATTTTAAATTATCATTATTTGTATCTTACCTGTGACAAGATGATCTGTGTTAAGATTCTGAGAGCAAACTCTTTGTAAACAGAAGGCGAACAATGAAGGTCGACGTTCACAAGACATTCTGGTATCAGGTAAGATTCCCAAGCTCCTGCTTGCAGTTGAGGAATCAGTGACCGCATTTTTTTACGTTTTATAAGGTTAAAGATAAGCGTTCACATTTATATGGAGAATGATGACACTAGGAAGTAGCTCAAAGGTTGGATATGCGCAACATTCGCCCTTGCTAAACGACCGTTTCACAGTTGTGTAAAAATGCTATGATGCCACAGTAAACAAACCTGAAAATAAATAAAAAGGAATCAGAATGAATATCAGAGAGATAAAAAACATGAAGTTAAGATGTGAGCATTAGGCTGGAAACAATTGGACTTCAATTCTTTGCATTAGCAGACATTGTCTAACGAATGTTAGGTCAATACGAGTAAGCCAAATAATCATTTTAAAAATTATGTTTTACAGCATATAAATGCCACGACAACTTTAATGCACTAAAGGCATCACACAAGCAAGCAACACCCAAGATTTTTCCAAACCCTTTTTTTGAAATATTAGTACTAATACATTTTTTAATGTTGAGAAGTAAAATTTAACTGTTTCAGGTTTATTTTCACAAAATCACATGAACTGAACATCAAATTGATAAATTTGGATTATTTAATCGATAATCAAAAATACTCAAAACGAGAGAAAGATATTGACTTTACATGTATCTGAAAAATATAAAAGAAGGCATTATACTACACTTGAATATGCACACACATACAGTATATACTCAACAAAGTTTTAATTTATGGACAAACTATGAACAGTTGAACACTAGCCCACATATACTGTAGGTAATTTTAGGCCGTCTGAAAGGTTACTATGTACTGAATAGACACGTTTCACCTTTCGCATCTTTCATCCCACACATAAAAGTTTACTGCAAACTATCAAGGTTGCACAAAATCTGTGGACGATGCAGTCCGAGGTTGTATTAAAGTTTTTAAACTCGAATAAACCAAGCTACAGTATACCCGCTCCAAAGAGGGCCTTGAATAACAGAAGTTTAAGATGCCCATCAAAGAGCTTGAGTGAAGCCATTGGATTTCCTTCAACCAATAACTGAATTTCGTCAGATTTATCACACCAACAGGCCCTCTTGTCCCATAGCTTTTTTAAGTAGGAAATGGTTTTAAAGCGCTGTTCCCCCAACGCCCCCTGGAGTAAGAGTTCCCTCAAGCTTAAATCCTGCCATTCAAGGACTATCCGAACCGCAAATTGTTCAAACACTACATCCAGTATTTCGCAACTACCAGCGATGGAATGTGGACATTGGTTGTGGCGCGAGCTACAAGGTAAACTCGGATTGAACAAATGTAAAACTTGCACTTTCTTACAATGTATGTGGTGAGTTCAGTCTCAGAGTAAGCCTCTTCCTCGCGCGCAAAAAAATCAATATTTCGATTTGTCGATTTTTTTTGTTTTCAAATGCAAAGTAACATTGGCGTATTGCTGAAAGGGGCATTGCAGTAAGGCAGACAGGCGAATGATTTCTCTTACATATGTATACGTATTGCATCAGTGGCACATCGCATTGTAATGCACTCAATTGTGATTGAATTCTTATTACATTCCGCGAAAAGTGAATTGCTAAACAAACTGAACGGTGCGCACGCATGCATAGCCAAAACACGCATTTGGCAGAAATCATTGAGATTTTCTGATTTTAACAATCAACGTAAAAAGACATTTCATTGAAAAAAAATCAAGCGAGAGAAAATGGGAGCATTTCGCATTCGCCGCAGTGTTTAATATTAAAATCAAAGCGTGAAAGTGAATCTAAAATTAGAGTGAAGGCTTAGGCGGCGGCGTGCAACTGACAACGTAGCCGAAAGGAGAACAAGTCATGCTTGATTCAAATCAAAAATTAAAATCAAATTTTGGAACAAATGTTTCTGAAAAAATTGAAATTTGATGGTTTCCAACTAGTGTACATAAATGAAAAAACGATTATTTTCCTATTGTACATGCTCGGATCCTTTTTTCCTTTTGAAATGGCAAGTGATGAATATTTGCACAAATTCGCAGTGTACACTTGTTTAAAATAGTGATTTTTAAATAAATTGTAACGTATTGCATAATGGATTCGAAATTCCAATATATTTAAATAACTTGCATAATAATATCAAAACAAGCATAAAGTGCTTGAATGCATAAATAAAAATGAAATGGAAACTCGTTGTTTACTCAGAATTTAAAATTACTGACAAAATGAAAGAATCTTTAATTTCATATAACACATAGGAAATTTGCATAAAAGTTAATTTGTAAAACTTGTCTTAGGCTTCTTATGCGTCTTTGAAACATATATTACAATAATTTTGTAGTAATTTATAAATGTAAACAAGCAAAGAATTGCAAAATGTTAAAGAGCTGGTGCATGCTCAGTTTCAATTTTAAAGACAAATACAGGTACCTAAGGAAATGAATCGATTGGTGGGGCATATTTTCGACGTCGCGTTGCCAAAATGAGCTGACAACATAGCCTAAAACAATGAAACAGCTGTTCTCGTTGCATTTATTTTTCTTATTTGCATTAAAAGCCCGCGTGGGAAATCAAATAAGGTGTACAGATAATTTGAAACTTAATGTAAAAGAGAACCGAAAAGTTCAGATTCTACGCTACTCACTGCTTCTCTACACGCTTCTATTCACGAAGATTTGTCTCGAACTCGAAAATATAATAAAAAATTGTGGCCCATATTTATGTTATTGCCCAATCATCGTGAAGCGAGCTGAACATTTACTGTCTATAGGTCCCTACTTAAAATTGCTAAAACATCAAACACTCTCTCCCATCATGAAATTTAAATCGCTGTTATAGCGTACTTACATCAAGTATTATATTTCAGTTTGAAGCATAAAAGATACATAATACGAGCTTGTGCAAAAAGTGATGCAGAAATGCATAATAAAACTCCGCTCGAAGGGCGTTTCTAGACAAGAAATGAAGGGGATTTCTTTATAGATTTAGGCAAATATAGCCGACTACATTGGGGGAGGTGAATGATAGGAGAAAAAAAGATTTAAAACACGTTCAAAATATTGCTGCTGTACTGTATATACAGTATAGTCTCGGGTCCCCCATCTATAAGATCCCCGATCAGTTCCTGCATGAATGAACCAAATACCATCATCTTCATTACAACGGCAGAATATAAAGATCGAAAAAGTGTGCAACATACAGGCTTATTTATAGTTTTACACGCACTTTGCATTTGAATTTTATGGCCATTTGCTTATGGAAAGTTTCTGCCATATCACAGACCTTACGGCCATCATGAGATCTGCATTATAATGCAAGAAGTGTTTGGAGACAGCATCGAGGGATGCGTTTCTGGTTGAAAACTTGGCTTTATTTACTCTGAAATTCGACGGAAAAAACATATAAGGTGGTTTTTGGGTCGATGGCTAAAGGCTGAGTAAACACGAAAATAGTAATCGGTACATGGGGTAACAGCTTTCCTGGATTTATTTCTCTCATTACAATCCTTATAGATGTGGCTTGCAGTAAAGCTTAGTTGGACAAATAGGCAATTTTTGAGAACTCATATTTCTGACCCTTAGTGTCGAGCACCGTCGTTTATATGAGCCAAACATTGTAAAATGTAAAAGAGTGTAAAGATAAAACAGCAATTCTGACAAGCTGGTGTTTGCGCTATGCAAGTCGGGAAATAACGTCTGTATTATATCCGACAAGATAGCACGATTACCAAGGTGACGACTAAACAATCGCGTGGACAAGCAAATAGTTTTTTTCCAAATATGTTTTTCAATAATGTCCACCTTAGGGTTTCGGGCATACTGTACATGTAACATCAAGCATCGGTTAGAACTAGACTATAATTCACATTATTTCAACATTATTTGCGATTAATTCCGCAATTTCTATTTTGTTTTAATTATCTTTCATTTACTTTAAAAGTCAGTTGATAACACATCAAATAATCGAGATATACAAGTAAAGTAAATTTGAGTATCAACCATTCCATGCAACAAAATATGTGCATTTTGTACCCCAAATTCGCGTTTAATCATATGTGATATTCTTACCAGAAATCAGTTCTCAATTGCTGAAACATTTGGATAAAACTACCGGAAATAGTACTTCATTTGAATGCACGTATATATGGTATAGTTTGCATAAATACATTACAGACATTTAAACTGTAGTTTTTTTTAACATTGAATAATCATGGCTATAGTTTTATACAAATATAGAAATTTTACGACAACGAACGTAATATTACTGCCGTAAGCAATATATTGCACTGCATATTAAAGTTAAAATGTAAGGTGAATTTATGTTGAAATATACAGTATGACAGCTCACTTTAGGCAGAGGAAAGTCGTAGAAAGTTAAATTTAGGAGAATGTGAATGTTTATTTATAGCTCTTGGCAAAATAAAATGAGAGACTGTTTACTGAGATGTTGCTGATTTCGCTTCTTAAATAGCAATGTACGGTACGTTTACATTTGCTACATGTGCGCATATCCATAAGTAATCATGCGAAATAGCAAAGCTAATCAGATGAAGGGTTCAGATTAGAAACTCGAGTGGGCCTTAGCTGCATGCACAGAAACGACTATTAGATTCACATAGAGCTTAAGGGATCTAAGTAGTAAACACGAAATTGTAATGATTTATGGATCATATAATGGTTTCATTTACTCAACCTGAAGTTCAACATGAGATTTACTCGTGCTCTAAAAGCAAGTAAAACCATTTCAGGAAACACCCCAAAGCGTTTCTACAAAACAAGCCAAAGCGACGGCAGATATCCATTTCGATATAGGACCATAATTTGGGGATATTATATGAAGCGATTTTTTTTGCTCCCTTCGCAATCTCGCCATGTTAACGACACGTACTTTAATGCTAGACATGTATTTTTCCGACGAAATCGGTTTCGTGCTCACGTCTGAAGCACTACATTAGTGGAACTTCCGAGAAATATAAAAGTCAGCATATGAAAGCTGTAAAAAGAAGCTAAAATCAAAATTATCGCATTTTTAAAGGCTGAAAACTAAATCACTGGTCATACCAGAACTGTTTCACTGGACGGTTCGGCTCGCACACTGTGATGTTTAATATACGTGTTTTTAGAACATTTCATATATGGTAAGGGGATGATCTGCAAATATCAAAGCATATAACCGACGAGCAAGATTGAGTAAATGAAAAAATGCATGGCTGTTTGAGCAAGACCACTTAGTATAATTGAATTTTTGAATAATACTGGTTATTTTTATTTCTGCGATACTTAAGCATT
Source organism: Kryphioiulus occultus (assembly GCA_034687865.1). NCBI lineage: Eukaryota > Metazoa > Arthropoda > Diplopoda > Julida > Julidae > Kryphioiulus > Kryphioiulus occultus. Next base: position 69,354 of record JAQGAF010000151.1, read on the forward strand.
TTAATACTTTATAACCAAAATTGCTCAAAATTGTAATTTATGCGCAAAAAACTTGCTAAAAATGCCCAAATTTATGCAGTTAATGACTAACGTGCAACAGCTTCCCAAACCTTAATAAGAAAGCAAGCTGCGTCCTATATGTTTATTGGACAAGTTCATTCATTATCGTTCAATAAATAAAGCAAGAATTGATAGTCGTCTGCATTTGTCACGCAAATGTGTTTACGGACAATAATTAAATGAAATTTATTAATAGCTGGTCGTCTGTACATAATGTTGTCCACCCCCTTGAATAACGCTCCATAAGGCAGATTCAACTGACCACATCTTCGCCCACTGATCAAACGACCAGCCTTGGCCTATTGGAGAATGGGGCAATAAAGAACTTCCTAAACTCCCTAAACAAAACAAGCGTTTGGTTTTATCGATTTTTCTTTCCAAAAACTCTTCACTCTGCCATTTTCCCTCGGCGAGAAATCATAATGATTCTTGTTGGAAAGCGCCAAGACAAACAGCTTTTGCCTAAATTGAGCTTCTGCTATCCAATAATCAAACTACGGGGTTGGATATTTGTTGAAAGCTGCTATTTTTGTTTACTTAAGACTCCCAGACAGCCAATGGTTAAGAATGACAAACAGAAATCAATTTTGCTTCTCCACACTTAGCAACTTGGTAAGTTATGTCACCCCTCGCTAAATTTTACGTGCTTCTCTATAAACAATATATCCATTGTAAATTGAATTAATGAACCGAACTGGCGCTCTCCGTGAAAACAATTCATTCGATTAATATTTAAATGTGAAATCAGTGTTGTGGAAATGTGCCGCGCAATTGTAAATTAGTGCTAACAATTAAAAGTTAATTGAGAATTGAAGCGAAACAAAGGCACAATGTGTTTCGAGGGAAAGTTGGCAGAATTTGATAGAAAATAAGATTAAAAAAATAATTAAAATGATGATTCGACGATACAAGGATTCAAAGGAAGCAGGGAGGATGCTGCCATTCAACTTAATCAATTTCAATGCTCGAGATAAGTTAATAAACTCCAATCATCCGAGCAATTTGCCAAGGAACACCAAATAATGCCTTTAAACCTGGCACTCAAGAATGTATAGTTCTTTCTACTGTATATACACGTATATACAATGGATGAGAAATATCAAAAGTTTAGAAATATAAGAAAATTCGCCCACATTCTTGAAAACTAGCACACACTAGCACAAATTTGAATTCAGAGCAGACAGTGTTTCATGCATAATTAACACAACAACTTTGCCTGAATATTTTCATCAAGATCTTAGAAGCATATTTACTGAAATGTAAACAGGAAACTTTGTAATATGTCAAGGCTGTATATAAGAACTTAATTTGAAAGCTAGGCAAGAAAACCATTAATTGTCGATAAAAGGATCAGTGCCCGTAATGAATACCAGTAACTTTCGAAAGAACTGAGTGTTCATTTCTATTAGTTAATTGCATTTGGTGGAATGTTACAAAAACAAACATTCGTTTGTTGCATTATTTTCAACTAAGTTCTAAGATTAATCAGACGTTCGATTGTTTCGAAGGTTCTAGCATAAATCCACAAGAACTATTGATTTTATGTGTACTATATGCATGTATATATGCAGGATATATCTGGCATGTGCAAGGTTCATTTTATGACTTGACCACTATTTTTTTCCGTTTTCATTCCAGTTATGGTTCTGTTGACATTTTGTCGAACACGACCTGTAACCTATAAGACGTTACAGGGTAGTGTAACACACTTTGCCAGAGAGGCCTACATGAACAAGCATTGCCCATTGTTCAATATCATTAAACAAATAAAAGGGTTTTGTTGTTCTACAACCCAGGAAGGGCAAGTTCGCCTTCTATATATATACAAACGTGGTCTAATTAAGAAATGTTCTTGTATTACCAAAATAACGACGACACGAATATCGCGGTTTGAGATTAATTATTGCATAAAAATAAAAAAATCGCGAAATATCTAAGCAGTCTCTGGGCATCTCACTTCAAAATACCGACATCAATTAACGCTGTTAATGACCAAGCTGTTTACCGCTATCTTGACACCTCTCAAATAATTGCACAGTTAATGACGAATTAAACAAGTCCACTGCTGTTACTATGGAAGAAAAAAACTTTGCAACTCAAGTGAACAAGCTACTATGTCATCACTGCTTTGTAAGTACAATGTAAAATTCTTTAACATTACCCACGATAAAACACAAATCTTAACAATACAACTGTATGTGTCCATACAATTAATGTCTTACACCAAGAATTTCACCATTTAAAGTAATAGGCATTAATTATGTATATTAAAATGGTATAATAAATGTTTTCATCGAAAAATTATAATGCCAAAATAGTAAATAAGAATTCTCCATATTTGTAATTAAACCATTAGAAAAAATAATCCCCCTAGTGTAATCAGAATTGCAATGAAATCCCAACTAATTATTTTCTGGTAAAGCAATAACAATATTATTATAGGCACGAAAATGTGCCTCCATTACAGTTTTTCAATTGCTTTACTAGCGTAAAATAGTTTAGTGATCACATTCTACTTCGGAAAAGTCTAAGAGAAATTGCTGCGATAAAAACCGTTTCAGGCTCTCTTGCCAACATCAAGGTCTTCATTCAAAAAGAAATTTAAATTGGAAGTCCTACATCGTTGCCTGGTTTAGGATTTCGAGAAATAATCAGGAATATCTTAAACGAAATTCCAGATTCTCATCCATGACACCGCATTTCATAAATACGTTTTGGAAATGCTGAGCTTCAGATATGAACTTTGGCGAGGCAAAAAAGCAGTCAAAGAAGCCATTTGGCGTAACCACCAACTGGAGCTGTTTAAACTTTTCCCTAACATTGTTTAACTGTAAAGGATAGCCCGTGGGTGCGACTGTTATTTTGAGATATGGGTATTTTCGATTGCTTCAAGTACACAATTCTCCAGCGCCTCCGATGCATACGTTCGTGAAAAAGGAGGTTTTTTCAGCGCAGACAGTTTACGGAAGGAAGACTCTCTAAGATCAACGTTATCAAAAGGATGCCAGGGTATTAATAAAAATTCTTTCAAAGGCTCGATAACTCCGTTGGTAAACGACATTTTTCAGTTAGTGTGACAATATCAGAAACAAACATCTCGTCACCTACGAAAATCCGCGCCGCTTCATGGCTCATTTTCGGATTTTACGGATGATGGAGTAGATGGCAGGCCCAGAATAAATGTTTGCAAAGGTATAACCGAAGGAAATGAGTATTCATTGCGCTGGTAAGCCTCACTGAAATATGCTGAGCATTGGCAGAAAATTCCAAGACTCAGCCAGTGAAGGAGCTGGTGAAAACGCCATCTGAAATGCATGGATTCACCACGCAACGTTTTTTATGGATCATTTCTGGAAATTTATTCCGCAAATCTAGAAATTTTGGCCGTTTTCGAAGTTATTTTAAGCGAGCTATGGATTACTAGCAAACAGAGTTTCGTTTCCATAGGAAATGGGGAGGCCATATTTTCCCAGAATGCCTTCCCGTGAATTTGAACCTCGCACAAATGCGCCACATAGTAGATATAAACGCGTAATTTTCAATACTTTGCGGCAGGTTTATGCTTAACTCCTATAAAAATGCCAGCTTATCACATGATAGCGCTTTTTTGGACTGGATCAGTATTTCAAAATGCATGCCCTAAAAATGCATCTTCGATCCATCGAAAAGTGTATGAGTATGTTAAGATTCCATTTGAACATGTATCGGATGCCCAGTGTAAAATATTAAATTATTGATAAGCCACCATGTGTCATTCTGTAGCCATGTTTTGCATGGAGCGCAAATGCTAAAAGGATAAACCTGATGAAGAGATATACCGTATGCATTTGAAAATAAATTCAAAATACTTATCGTCCTTATCAACACTTACTTTAACATTACAGCTCTACTTCGCTTTCTCTG
>JAQGAF010000152.1:0-73286 GCA_034687865.1 Kryphioiulus occultus
CCTGGAATTTTCATGGTATTTAGCCCCCCCCCCACCCCCCCCTCCCTTGTGTATTAATTTTTTTTATTTATAACAGGGTGACTTCTCTGACTTTACCAGGTTTTCCAGACATTTTTTTTAGAAAATTTTAAGTCAAACAATATTTATGAATTTGACATATTTTCTGAAAAATTATTGGAAATAAGGAATTTTTAGTGTATTAGTATTAATACCGATGTGTGAAAAGACGTTTTCAACGTCCCTGATTTTTCAGGTTTTCCAAGTCTGGGAGAACCCTGCTCTTCTTTCGAAATTATAAAAATTATTCACAATCATAATAATGGAAACGTTACAGGCAATATTTTTGTTTAAAAAAATGTGCTAATATTTAGGGGCCATCCATAAAGGACGTCCTGGGATGCCGGGATGCTGGGAAACCGGACACGGCCGGACAGGGTAGCCAAATACCGCTTGTATTACTTAGGAACGCCGTAGGCGAAATTTTTTAAACAAAATTCAGCAGAAATAATGGATTTTGGTGAAGTTTTTATAAGAAATATTAGGGAAAGCGAAAGATAATGAAAACGCCATAGGCGAAATTTTTATAAAAAGTTTAATTGACGATCCGGACGTCCACTTTCCTTGAACCCCGCCCTCCCCCCTGTCCGGCTGTGTCCGGTTTTCGAAGACCCCCCTTCCCAGGACGTGCTTTATGGATGGCCCCTAAATATTAGGATATTAGTGAACAGGTGCTACTTGCACGCTGATAATAGGGGACAGCCAAACGTTTTGAAAAAAACCCTTCATTATTATTTCTTAAAACCAGTGCACTGAAATGCATTATAGGTGACCTAGTTTATTTTTAAATTCGCTATATGCATTTCCTCATAACATTAAAAAAAATTTCGAATTTTAAATTCACTTTGTTCTTACTTAAATTACTAATATTTTAAACAAATTTTTAAAAATTTCGCCTCCGATGCTTTCGCCTAAAAATTCCTTCATTATTAATATTTATCAACTTAATTCTTTTAAAAATGCCTTAAATAATCCTCTCCAAAAGTCCTAAAATAGTCCTTAATGTTTTTCCAAAAAAAAGGCCTAAAATGTCCTAAATTTCATAACTTGGAATTTGTTTGCCACCCTGTCATTCAAATGATAACACCATTTACTATAGACCATGATGTCAGCTTCTTTGGGATTGCATATTGCTTTTTGATTAATTTTTTTCTTCCCATACTATTATTTATAATTTTTTAATTCTGTAGCACATCAAAATTTGCAGTTGCTGGATTGATGGCTTCTCTTGCTGAAGAAATGCACTTCTACAAACATGACTTTTTAAAATTCACCACAGTGCATCCAGTTGTTATCAATACCGGAATGGCACATAAACCTAGAATAAAGTGAGTAGTTTTATAAAGGTACATCGAATACTTGCACATACATCTGTATGCGTCAGAGATGTAGAAAACGCCTATCAGTATAGGAAATTGGCTGGTGCCTAAATACATTAATAAATGCAAGTGAAGTCAATTAAGTATTATTCACTAAATTATTGACAGAAACCACGTTCAGCATTTTTTTAAAACTTTTTGTAGACATCCCTGGCTGTGTCCAATTGTGGAAACAGAAGATGCTGCTAATGTAATTGTTGATAGTGTTTTAAGGAACGAGAAAATTGTGTACATTCCAAAGTATCTCATATATATCTGGCGTCTTATTCAGTAAGTGTTCTATTAAAATTGTTGACAGTAATGTGAGAATTTTGAAATAATTATTTAATACAATTATTTTTTCAGTGCCTTGCCCCTTAATGTGCAGGACAAGTTCAACGACTTTCTGGGCTCTGGTTTGGATGCTCATGATGATTAATTGTTTGCCCTTCAAACTTGGTGCCAGAATGGTCAAATTATGAGTGATGTCATCCGCAGGCAACGAATTCGCAAGAATTGATTGAAGCGAATTTTAATATGAAATTGGGTTCAGTCTGATCACTGCTTTGCTGGACTTGTTAATTGGTAAAGGTTTTTAATGGAAAATGTACTGTGCATGTATATTGTCAGTTTTAATCAATGTTATTTTATAATGCTGGACCATGATTTTGATAAAGTACCTGTTAAATTTATTTAATTTAGTATCTTCTTTAAGTTTATCACAACATAACCCTAGCATACTGTACATTGCTACACTACACGTCTAATCAGCAATTTTCCATTTATTATCTTTTCTTGGAATTCAAAAAAGGTAAAAAAAATGAATTTCCATATTTTTCCCCGCCAAAAATCTGAAGGTTAAAAAAGCTGATTGGGTATGAATTTGCAATTTGTGGAATATCAGAAATTGAGCTGTAGTCGCAAAAAAACCGTCGCAGTCTGCAAATTTCGACAAGGATTCAAGGCCTTGTTCTTGGAATTCGGCGTCAAGATTGTTTTACAAAATTGAAAAATGCAAGGAATAGGATGTTGTGTGATGTTGAAATTCTAGTGTACCTTTACAAAATATGTGGTATTCATCATCAGTTTCATAAATGCGTTACTGAGTGGCGCTGCAGGCACAAGATTTGACAGACGAGGAAGTGGTGCAAGTTGAGGAACATTCGTGTAGGCTGCAGTGCAGGACGGGTGCTGTTGTCTACGATTAATTTTATTTACTTTTACTATATATTGACCTATTTTCAAGCAGTAATCTGGTGATATGCTTGGTTAGTATCATTTTTTACTTGAGCTTTATCTTTCTTAGCTATACAATTGTATTTTACTATTTCGGTCATTCAAGTTCTTATCTTGATTCTAATCTTATCTGTTGTCACTGTTTCCGCATTTGTCCAAAACAATAACTCTTACATGTATGAACGAAAATGAGTGGCAAGTTGGCAATTACATTGTCACGAAATACTATTAATACTTTACGATATATCCAAATGGGCAATATTAAACACCATTTACTGTATTGAAAGTGTGCTGAAATCCTTGACCTTTCCAAATGTTAGATGTCATCATGGTGAATGAAAGTATGAATGACAGCACTCCAGTTGAGGAATTTGAAGAAATGCTTTTGCACGCATCTCGCAACGGAGATCACTTCATGGTAGAAGAGATTTTACAGGCCAACAATGAGGGACGAATTAAATTAAATATTGATTGCAAAGGTAGGCACAAATTGCTTTGAAAATAAAGCACACATGCTAATGGTCATCTCAATTTCTCAAATGTTGCAATTGTCATCTGCTTTGACCTGTTCGTTAGTTTGGGTTTCTTGACAGCTGGCACATTATCAATGCGTCTTTCATTTTCTGTTCAATAGACATGCACATGTTTTTTTTACAATTTGATTTTTACGATCAGTAATTGAATGTATTGTTGTACCTACGTTGATTACGGGCGACTGATGGGGGGTTGTCGACTCCCTCCCCCGATAAAAATAATATACGAGTATGTGTTATTTATATAGATGCGACTAAGCTTGCCCATCCCCTCCCCTCTTGCAAAAACCTGTGAGCGCCCATCGATATGAACTCTTCACTGCCAATGAATTGAGTTGAATTGTAATGAATTTTACTAATTAGCAGTGCCATATTATCCATATCTTAGGGCGTAGTAAGAGCAATTGTGGCTGGTCGCCATTGCACTTGGCGAGTTATTTTGGTCATCATGCTGTAGCTGAAGTTTTACTTAAGGTATATTGTGGCACCTTATAATAAATCATTGTGGTTGCATGTAGATATTTCCGACCTTTACATTGTGCATGTGTGTAGAATTTATGCTAGATGTGGCAGCATGAATACACCTGATGGAAACCAATAGAAATTAAGTGCATAAACTAATACTAAATGAAACATACGCTTACATAATTTTTTTTTGCAGAATAAAGCTAATGTAGATGTCCGCAATGATGCTGGGGACACACCATTACATAAAGCATCTTTCACAGGCAGAGAGGCAAGTGCAATTTTCAAATCATTTTGGCACAATTCATTTCATTATTTCCAATACATTTTATTTCAGGCAATCGTTATTTTATTGTTGAAGTTTAATGCAGATGTTAGTATTATCAATGGAGAAGGACAAACTCCCAAAGATTTGGCATTAGTAAGAGAAGTGCGCAAACTCCTAGAAGGTTAATTTTTAAATACATGTATTTCAATACAAAATAAAATTGCTGTTGTTCCTTTTAATTACATACAATTGGGTTATCGAAACATATTTACAGGTGCTGAAAAGACAGAAATGCGAAAAAAGGAGGAAAAGTTGTTTGATGCTGCTAGAGAAGGGGATTTGGACACATTAAGTGAATTGGTTAGAATAAATCGTGCAATTTTAGAAATATTCCCTACGTAAATTCTCCATGAAATTTCGTTACCATATAGTAAATGCGGGTATTAGTAGGCTATGTGCAATCTCGCAAAAGTGGGCTTCTAACAGCTCACCGGTTAGGCTTGGTCAGATCAGAGCATGTAAGGTAAGGAAAACAAAACATTTGCAAGCTGCTCAGCCAAGCCTATGTGCTGTTAGGGGAAGCCCACTGTTAAGAGACTTGTGCCCATTTCATTTTGATGACAATCAGTTGTCTTATTTGGTATAGTTGAAGGGCACCAGCTCACCAAACATCAATTGCATTGACTCTTTTGGAAATACAGCATTACATTGTGCAGCATATCGTTGTCAGAAGGAGGTAGCAGTTCTGCTTCTCCAACATGGTGTTGATCCCTCTAAATGCAACAAAAGAGGTAATACATTCTATTTTTCTTTGATATATAAATTGGTAGTCAATCGTCGACCTGCCTTTCCTGTCGCATTTTCTAATGTTTGAATTCTGGTTTAGGTCAACGCCCACTTGATTTGGCTCAGTCTGCTCAAATGAAGCAAGTCTTAGATGTAAAACCTATCCGTGTTCTCCAAAGGCATGTTACACATTTCGAAGGTCCAATTATGAAAGTATGGCAATGAAACTATGTGCTTTTGAAAACAGTGTACTAACAAATAGGAATTTCTCATGATTTTCACATTCGTGTTATAGAGGAGTCGCTTTCTTGGGTGGAAAAATGTATGGGCTGTATTAGAAAGAGGCGTTTTGACATATTTCAATTGCAGGTTAGTTGGATACTTAGCGGTGATGCATGCGAGATGTATGCTAGATAGCTTTAAATAAATGTCGTTCAATTTAGAGCTGATGCCTGTGGTGGAGTAAATAGAAAAGGATTTAAACATCTAGACGGTGCCAAAGTGATCGTGAGTTTCTTTCAATAACAAACATTAAACGAAAACAGCTTGCATGCAGTTAAAATAAATTATGTTCAGCCTTTAGCCTTGGATGAATCTGCACTTATAATTCATTTTTCCGATAACACTACTCATCGTTTAAGTCTTCCAAATCCTGAAATTGGCCAACTTAGCATACAAGTATGTAATTTCCACATATATATTTTCACAATCTTATTAACACTTATTTCCTAATTATGCAATTTTGAATTGCAGAAATGGGTAAATGCACTACAAGAACATGTTGCATATAGTACACATTATATCAACCAAGGAAATAGTTATATAGATTCAGATGACGACGAAACTCCTGATATTCTCAAATTAGGTTCCTTACAAGATGTTTTAAAGGTATGTTCTATTTACAAAACTGCATGTAGCTAAACTGTGAAAAACTGATTAATTGATATTCATGTATTTGACATACATTACATCAAGACTGCTCAAGCTTACCAGCAGCTACTGGAAAGGCAGATTTCTACTATTGAAAGTATGGTTATTGCTGAAGATGCCGAACCTGAGAGTAAAGGTAAATTGGTAATATTTTCAACCAAACAAGATTAAACGCATTTTCTGATTGGGCAAAATGTTTTTCATAAAAGTATTGGGATAAATATGACATTGCTCCATAATTTGTACGAAAATTGAAGTGAAATTTTATATATATATACTTTTGCGTGCTGATAAGATAATAGAAAATCAATTCTTATTTATTATTTATGATGAGAAATTCGGCATCTTGCTTTATTTATATTTGTTTAGAAAATGTGCAAAGTGTCTTAGAGAGGCTTAGAGGGTTAGCAGAAACTTCACATGATATGGTGTCTAGCCTCGGCCATTGCCTTAATATCTTCACTCAACAGGAAGAGGTCTGTCTATTTCAGATTTACTAATCAAGGTTAATTAAGATTACCTACTTTGTTTACTTAGTTATTGCTTCCATATGTTTAAGGTGCGGCTGTTGCAGTTAAAGCAGGAACAGGAAAAGTGTCGTGTATTAGAACAGGCACTTCATGTGCTAGCTAAGGAACATCATGAGCTGGAACAGTCCCTAAGCGAAACTCCATTTCATTCACCTAAATCGTTTCGTTCTTTGAAATCGCCAAGATTTTATGATACAAGTGATGATGAATTCTATGATGCCAATGAAGGAGGTAAGCAGAAATTTAGACACGCAGAGACACCTTGCTGAATTCGTGTTTGTTGCATTTGAGATTTGATAGGTGCTCTTTACTTCAGTTAGCTGATAAAGCATCATTATTTTACAATTTTTATTGCCAAATCCTTCAATGCTTTCTTAAATTTGCCTAATTTTGCTGCATGCACACTGCTTGTGATGAAGCATGATCAGTTTCTCGACATTCAAATTTAATAGGCGCAATTATAAAATTCAATGTATGTATTTCTGCTAAAAATTCCAATATACAGGGTGAAAAAAAAAAGGTTTGGCATTTAGTGAACTGAATTTGTATACAACAGTGTGTCACATTTAATAAATTTGTAAAACGCGTTTTAGCAGTTATCAATGTAACGTCACACATGTTAGCTACTATGTAGACTAGTTATTTTATATGAACAAGCATGTTTTTTACTAGATTGTGAACTCTCATTTGACTGAGTGCTGTGCTCAAAATAGCGCTGCTTTCTTGTTTACCCCAAGCTGGTACTTGCATAATGTTACAAAATGTACTGTATATATCAAAATCAAGCCCTTGTATACTGTATGTTTGCATATCGACATGTACAATGTAAATACATGTAGTATGAATGTAGTGAATCTCATTTACAGTATAAATATAGAAAATCAAATTAAGGTGAACATTACTTGTGCATGGCTGCTGCTATTATTTTATTTGGCATTATATTATTTGCAGTTTTCTTGAATAAAGCATGATATGGATTATGATCCTTGAATGACAGAAGTTGCATTGATTTGACCATAGCTCTAAATAAAGCGTATGAATTAATTTCTAGGCTATTGTGATAATGGGAATTTACTGGATAACGAATCTGGATCCACTTCAGCCTTGATTTCGGCTAACTCACACCTCGGTAGTAGCAGTAGCACGCTGACTTCATTCAAATCGAACCATTCAAGTAGAAGAAAATTAAAAGTATGTGGGAGGTAAGAACGTGCATTCAGTTTCTTAGTCTTTAAAACGAAATTTGTACAGTGAAACTCCTCTTGTGGGACACCAATATAAATCTGCCATCCGATCATGTGGAACAGTTTTTCTTTGCACCGAAGGTGTGCCCACAGTTAACATTAGGGGTAACCCCTGTAAGTGGCAAACTCTCTAACTGGGATACTTTCAGCATGCACCATAGGTGTCCCACATAGAGAGGTTTCACTGTTTTTGAAAGTTTTGTGCGTCCATGTATGGTATATAAGAATCTGCACAGGAATTCCAACAGAAATACAAACCAAATTTTTCTAATTTAAAAATTCATTTTCTTTGCAATTTGCATGTACAGTGTACAGTATGTACAGGTACTGAGGTACATGTACATGTACGTGTATTTACAAACGTTAACACAGTAATGTAATGTTTGTGCCAACAAAACGTTCACAGATACGAAATCAGGTTTTAATGAGTTGATTGGCATCATTATATCATTAAAAAAGACCTGAGCCCTATTAGCCTTTTTTTCATGCCACATACTGTATTTCTGCAAGCCTATATGGGTTTTCCGAAGGGGGGGGGGTGGTTTGGGATTTGGGCTTCCATCTGCTGTGTGGGGAGGGGGAGATTGGCCCCCCCCTCCCCCCCTAAAACAGACCTTCGGTTGTCAGGTCATGTATTTCTGTGAGGGTGGTTTCTGAGCCTCAAGGTCTGAACAGTATTGCATAAAAGAGTAGTTGCCATACTGAGGAAAAACTGGTCGATAATTTGACAATTGACTATATGCATAAGGTCTGATGATAGAAATAATTTCCAAGCTAAAAAAGCTGTGGTTGCCACAAAAAATTGGGATATTGGTTTATTCGATTGGATCAGTCTCGTACTGTTATTTCAAACATAGTCCGCATCCCACCATTCAATTTCATTCACTAATCCGACATACCAATGGTGTGTTCAAACCCACCCCGCCCCCTACGGCCAATCATTATCATCACACAAGTCACTATAGTTGACGTCATTCGCGGATGGTCCCCAAGGAAGGCTGAGTTTAATTGACGTCTTTAATATTCCCGCATCGATATAAAACACGTTTTGTAGGCCAGGAAACCTTTCGAATGTGCAGAGACCATTAATTCTCATCCATCAAGTTTTTTTTTGTTGTTGTTGGATTAATCTGCAAGCGACATCTACTGTGACGTCCCCCATTTTTGAAATGAGCTAGACTGCCCATCGATTGAATCCTTCCATCCCTTGCCAAAATCACTAGAAGAGACGATTCCAAGTCGCATTCGGGTGTACGCAATTCAGCTGAGCAGTATCGCCATGAAACGACGGCATTCGTATTAATGTGACATTTATTTTGATTTCGTTTTCCGGAATTCCACTTGCAAAGTTCATCTTTTGAAAGCGTTCCAATCTGTAGGGCAATCATGCCGCCATAATCTGATCACGTTGCTCGGAGCGCTCAGCAGATTCTATCAATTTTGACTAAACTAAATCTTCTGCCTCGTGTATTTTTAAAAACAGTTTTCTGGATTGCAGTTCACGTACTGTGGACATATGAGGGTGAAGTTCGGGTAAACTGCTCGAAAATTAAATCGTGAACCCGCTACGGCCTAGTCCAATCTTTGGAACGTGTTCTAACCAGTCACATTCTATTTGCGTCTACATGACGGTGAAGGTGCTCAAGCAGATTGAATCCCATCACCATTTTCATTGCCCCGCAGTTTCTGGCTTGCTGGACGGCATCTTTCACCTTTTTTCCATTCTGTCATCATCCTCAATTTCAATCTGCCACCTATTTTTCGCTGAAGCTGTGTCAAGGCCATGGCCACTGATATGGCGCCTTCAGACCCAGCAGAAAATCAAAACGAACAGCAATGGAAATTCAGGTAGGCGTTTCATTTCCTTGACTCGGGACGTGCCTAGTCACGCTTTTCGAGAGAAGGTGATCAGTAAAACTATATTGTTTTACGCAACTTGTTTCAAATGTACCGGTAATCGGTGCGCATGGCTTATGCAATTGCTACAGGGTTCCCTCAGGCCTTTAAAAGTCCGTCATAATTGATTTACTATTTAAAAAATCAGGGAAATTCAACAAATCATTATCAGATTTTGCATAGCTAATTATTGGTTAGCACAAGAATCAAGAGATAACAAGCAAGCTTAATTTGCTGTTTACTTGTGAAAAATTGTATCCTAACTCCAGTTTATGTACAGTATAATAAGCAATAAATATGGCATCCCTTACATTGCAATTTCAATAGCCAAGGTGGTCAGGGAAATTTGTGAGAAGTTGAAAATGTCATCTATCGGGGAACCCTGTATAAGTGGCACACCTCTGACGTCGATTGTCACGCTTATTTCGTGTAGCAAATCTGCTATGCTTCACGAATCGATGGACAAGTTTGCAAATGTGGTAATTGTAATTGTGGCAACACCGTGGCGTACGTGCCAATACAGTAAATTATTTTTAAAAAATCAAATGTATGGTGATGACCTACACTTGTTTTACTATATGTACAGGTATGTGAGAGCAATGCAACACTAGTTAAATGTAATGAAGCGATCCACACTGTTTCTTCCACAAATGTGTGATTCCTTTTAATTGCAGTAGTACGAGGCATTCACATAGTACTCGGCTTGGCAAATGCACTAGAAAGTAAACTGTGTCCCCTTGTTTGGCAGTTTTTCAAATTAAAAATCAAGGCTAATTATGAAGCTACCGAAATGCGCACCAGGTCTGACAGCAGCCGTTGAGAATTTTAGGAAATACTGTTGATAGGCGAAGTATCGCTAGAGGGGTGCATACTCTTGTATAAAACCAGCTTAATGACATTTTATGCTTATTCATGGTAAGTGCATTATGTACATGCACATAAACTATCTTTGCTATTTTTGGCATAACTGTACATACTGACATATGCCCTGTGGCTGCCAGCTCCGCCATAGACACAATGACGAAGGGGGGCTTCCCCAACAGGCTCGTAGGCTTGCAGTGATTGCATAACGATTGGGCAGCTACATGTATACCTATACATACAGTTTTTAGGATAGATTACACTAGCTTAGGTTAAGATTAACGCACAAATACATAAAATAATAAAAAGGATAAGTTACGAAAGCTATAAAAGGTGTCATTAAACTCTACTCGATAAGTGCACATTCGACAAGTAGCTTTGAAATGCAAATATTAGTAAATAATGCTGGTCCTGTAATTATCGCGTATACCAATTGCACAATGGGCAAGTTTTATAGTTGTTGCGCAGGAGTTAGAAAACACATTCAAGGTAACAAGCAACTATACGGCATATAGTAAAAGCTGAGAATGTTATAGCGATATTATAAATTTTACGACCCACTCATTTGACTTTTTTTAAACCGGGAAAATTGAGATGTTTTTTCAATCCATTTTACAATCCTGAAAATGAAATCAATGAGGTACATGTACTCACTACATATAACAACTATTCGTTATTCCAAACATGTTGAACAATTCTAGAAACTTTATTAATTAATTCTAGGCAAATTTCCAACATTTGACCGAGTTACAGGTATATGGACCCACACGTTTCCCAAAACTAGTGTTCTTAAAAATTAATTAACATTTGTATATAAATTGTGAAATGATCGATGCTAATTTTTCTGGTATTAAATTTTGAAGATTAGGTTCTAATTTTTAATTTGTTCAATTAATAGGCACTATATACATTATGAGAAAGTGGGCTTCTGGCGGCTAGGGGCAGCTACTGTACATGTAAATCATATTAAATTGCTAGCATTGGTTTGCTTAAACACAACCCCCCCCCCCCTCAATCATAGCATTCGGTAATTTATCCACGATTTATTTGAATCAAAACGTTTGATATAATTTAGCCTTTTTTTCCATTTGGAAAAAATTCATTCGGTGCCTTCGATGAATATCTTTGACGTTGGGTCATTCCTAATTGATTCATTTCCCCCAGAAATGCTAGAGCGCATTTTAAGACATCTTCAGTATGTTGGCATTTTATAAAAATGCATCGGTTATAAACGCTTACCGATGCATGTCGACGCAAGTAACGATTATCGATTTACTTCTGTGCAAATACTTTTGTAGATTGTAGGCCCAACAGATGGTGCTCTGAGGTATTTATTGTAATCTTGCTCTTCGTGGCGAGCTATAGAATCCGTTTTTATTACGCATCTACTTTTATTTCACGTTGAGCAGAAAGGTCTCGTAAAACATTAATGAGACGACAAAGTAAATTCCCCTATTCTTTGAAACAAATGTGCAATTATGAGAAAACTAAATCGATTTCAATGGCCTTGCCACTATTCGATGAAAATCGCAATCCCATGTTCGCATGCTTCGTAACGATGCATTTATCGTTTTTGAAAAAAAAATAAAATAAACGATTTTCATCACTATACGGAATTTAGGAAGTACTGGGTAGACGAGGCTATAAATAAAATATTGGTCCAACTACAGGATGGACGCCAGTCGATATCTGATGCATTAATCAATAAGTGTCCGTCTTTCGGAAAGCATCAATCCATAGAGCTAATTGACCATCTTCTAGATAAAATTGACCAGTTAGTTAACCACAGGGCATCTTTTAAAGTGCATGCACTTGCCAAGGATGAATAAAAACAATCTGGATCTAATGAAATGAAATCCTAATGTTTAAGAATAGTGTCACGGTATCTTTCCTTTGGTCCAAAATGCACTGTTTTGAAAATTAATTTAGGCCTATCTAGCTTTTAAAATGTTTATTTGGAAATTCGATTTCATTTTAGCAGTTGCAGTATATATTTATAAAATGCCATGTTTTAAAAAGTTAGGCTGGTCAGACTTATGAAGAAATGCGAGCTTGTGAATCCATAGGATTACGTTGGCAATTATCCATTCTTCGGGAAACACAAAATCTAGAAAAGAAAATTCGACTGTACATGAACTAAAGGATATGCATGTACTTGTAGTCCTAACCCCGCCATAGCCGCTTTGAGATAGTGAGCTTCTCCTAACGGTTCGTGAGCTGGCATTGATTGCCTGGTGTTTAGGGGCAGCTTAATAAAATTGAGTTGTTAGGTTAGGCACTTAAAAAAAGGATAAATTGCGACAACTAGGACAGATGTCATTGCTTTATACTTGGCAATAGGGTTGAAATATAAATATTTTGGGCACTTTTTCAGAAGAGATTACTTTGGACTACATCTTCAGATTTTGTCATAATATTGTTCATAAAATAGGGATAGGCTATATACAGTATAAGATTTGTTCTTTGAGTCTCTGAAATTGCCGTAGACAAGCTTTGATTATGGTCGGAAAACAGGTTGCGGATTCTTCAAATAAATTTCACTGATTTATATACCCTACATAATGTTACTTAGTCTTTTGGTTTCGCCTTGGAAAAGGGATTCATGGTCCAATATGTGAAGTATTGATTACGTGAACGTAGGCTGAAACTAAAAGGATATCCAATAAGGAATCGTCCATTTATCTAATGTTTGAACGCTGAGATCTAATTTTGACCAGAATAGCATGTCTCCATATGAAAAGTTACAGGGTATCCTATAAATAAAATGCTTGTGATGATTCAAGGAACGCTTATCCTTTTAAAGAATGATATAAAAAGATAGATAAACCATCGTAGATGTTGCCTTCGCAACAACTTATTCACTAAATGATACCCAAATAATGCCTCTCGTTAGAAGTATTTCAATATCAGTTAATATTTCTTAAATATGGCGAATGGAATGTACAGATAACGATTCAAATTAATGATCCTCGAAGTTCTCTTAGAATTAATGGCACGTACTGATTATGAAAAGTTTACGCCTCGTCTGGATTTACGTCAAGTGTATGAAGATCGATCTTAACTTACAAGAACCACTTTTTTTTCCTGAGCAGCTTTTACCCCTAACTTAGATCTGAAGCAGGCTGAATCTTATTTTCTTCAAGAAGGTGTAATACATATAGTACCGATCGATACGTAAAATGCCAAGGTCGACTTTTATACTGGTTGTTCGCGTACTACTGGAGCTAATCAATATTTTTAACATTGATATGGCCTGTGTCATAGATACGTGAGCTTTATTTTGTTATGCTTATTGGTGACCATTTCTGATATGTTTACAAGCTGCTATTCGGTTACACTATTTAGACTCCGAATCACTGATAGTATTATTTGGTAACATCTTGAGGGCATGAAAAGTAATGTTTCCGTAGAAATATTGTTTTTTGAATATTTTTAAATGAAGTTAAATTTATTGTAAGTTTCATTAATTAGTAGCAGTTGAGAACAAGCTGGCATATTTTTGTTTTTTTAAAATTACTGATAGAAAATCTGTAATGATCGAGTTTTGCATGAATGGTGCAGTGTTTATGCTCTTCAGTTACTTAGATTTTAAAATGCTTTATATTATGCATTATGGGTAAACCTATAATTTGAAATTAAAATCCCGACGCCAGATGTTAAAAAATTGCAATTTTTCATTTGCAGAACACGTCTTCCAGTGCCAATGTTCTCACGTAATGATTTTAGTGTGTGGAGCATTCTTAAACATTGCATAGGCAAAGTGAGTATATTTGTTTAAGTTTTTGAAGCTGCTGTCATCGAAACCATTCTCAATTACTTGATTCTTGCGGATATCAGGAGTTATCAAAGATTACTATGCCTGTCATCTTCAATGAACCTTTGAGTTTCTTGCAACGGATCACGGAATATATGGAGTACTCAGAACTGCTGAAAAAAGCCAGCCAGTGCCAGGATACGGTCACAAGAATGGAGGTGAGATGTCCATTCCTTTCACAAAAGGTCATCTTGAATTGCTAAAGGAATTGTTGTACACATAAAGCATGTCTACTGTATATGTTGGTTTTTAGTATGTTGCTGCATTTGCTGTATCGGCTTTGGCTTCTAACTGGGAAAGGTTAGGAAAGCCATTCAATCCACTGTTAGGTGAAACCTATGAGCTAGAGAGGTAAGTAAACTCTAGTAATGCAATCTTTTGGGAATAAGAATCATGAGGATGAAAACAGTGAAGTGCTTTTTGTTTGCCATTTTCATGGGTTTCTTCATCTTTCCCTTTGTCAAAAGAGAGAATTTTCGCCTCATATCCGAGCAAGTTAGCCATCACCCACCGATCAGCGCATTTCATGCAGAATCGCCCAATTTCAAGTTTCATGGTTCAATAAACCCTAAGCTCAAATTCTGGGGCAAATCGGTGGAGATCCAACCAAAGGGACACATCACCCTGGAGTTTCCAGAGTGAGTCCAAAAAATTTCTAAAGTGAAAATCCTGATAAATGCTTGAATTAATTAATTCCTATTCATGGTTAATTCCAAAAATTATTTTCAGGCATGGTGAGGCATACTCTTGGACTAATGTGAATTGCTGCGTTCATAATATAATTGTTGGCAAATTGTGGATTGAGCAGGTACAGTAATTAAAATGTTGGTGCTTTTAAATGAATGCTTTTCAATCCTTTCTGTCGATGTTATTAACTTTATTTTTTTCAGTATGGTGTTATGGAATTGTTAAATCACAAAACTGGTCACAAATGTGTTCTCAACTTCAAACCTGCTGGCTGGTTCAGCAAGGACTTGCACAGACTCGACGGCTTTATTTATGATAAGCAGTTAGTGCGCCTGCTGTGCTTTATATTCATCACGGCATCTTTTTGAAATTCAGTAAGAGAAATTATGTTAAAATAAACACGATCGATTTTCTATTGTCTTCAAGGAAACGGAAGCTCCGTTACATGTATGGCAAATGGACATCTTTTGAAAAGCGTGGATATTGCCTCATACGAAGAATATGCCAAGACAAACACAGATAAATTCAAGCGTCAAGGGACTGTTGACAAAAGTCCTCGCCATACGCCCACTTCCAGCCCAGCTCATACTCCCAAGAGAAACCTGTATAAATTTAACAGTCTGAGTGCAGTGCTTCCTTTTGGTGGTGGTGGTGGCAACAGTTCATCGGTAGATAATCCAGTATGTATATTAATAATTAAATTTTGGCCAAAATTCGATAAACTTAATACTTGTGAAATTCAAACTACTAGAACGTGATTTGAGCACAATTGTTTTGTTGAAAAGTATGCAAAGAAGTCGAAGTTTGCCACCTTTGCATATTACTATTAACTTTGTCCAATTTTATAGGACTCTTCTAATGGTCTTGACGATGGCACTGATTCCGATGAACCTCCAAAGAACGACTCCACATTTTCCTTAGACATTCCAAACTCCGTTTTGTTGTGGGAATCGGATCCGCGCCCAGAAAATTCCGCAGAGGTAATGAATTTGCTTCATCTTGCCTGTATTACGTTGTTAGCGAGGTTTACTCATTTGAACATATTGCAGTTTTACCAATTCACTCATTTTGCAATGGCTTTAAACGAAATGGACGATGAATTAAAAAGTAAATTGCCACCAACCGACTCAAGATTGAGGCCTGACATAAGAAAACTCGAGGAGGGTGATATTGGTATTGTCTAGCTATAACGCATCTCGATGGCATTTCTCCATTATTCGTCCAATTTTGTAATTTAAATTTATTCAATGGCTCGACAGACGGTGCTGCAACTGAGAAGAATAGGCTGGAAGAGAAACAACGTGATGCACGAAAATCGCGCAAGAAGGAAAAGGATAATTGGAACGCAAAGTAAGTTGTTTGCACTTGTTTTTGAACTTATTGCATGCAGGTGTGTATTGATTATTTGATGGATTTTGAGATATGGACAGATTTCCCAGTAAATTCATGGAGCTTTCTTACAAAAGTATTCTTTATTCTTGGCTCGCTTACAAATGCCACATTATAATCATTGATTATAAAATCAATTTGAAAACCTTCGTATGAGATTGTTCTTGATGCGGAGAAATATTGTTCAAAAATAATTCTAGATGGTTCAAGTATACGACGAATCAATTCACCAAAGAAGATGAATGGCTCTATTCTGGAGGATATTGGGACAGGAACTATGGTCAAAGCCCAGACATATTCTGAAGGATTCCTGCTACACGTTTCACTGAAACCTTGAATGGAGGAGAGAAACTGGTTCGAAAATACCTATGTTCCATTATGGTAGGTGAAATAGCAATATCACTAATAGCAATGTGGTTCTTGTACTGCCCCTTAATGGTGCGTTGTCACAGATTGGCGTGTAGCCATTGGCGCATAACCATGTAGTACCCAGTGTTGTATATTTATGAAGCTGTATGCAGGAGTGGTAACGATGGATTTGCCGATTTATTCGGCAAATTCTTAATTGTGAGCTATGGATGGTTGTGACAGCGAGCTCATTGTAAAACAACATGTGATAAGGTAATTGTAATAACCATCTAGTATTATAAATGTTAAAGACCGTGTGGGTCACTGTTTATATTAAAGTTCAGGTAGGAGAGATTGCAGTGTACATATGTGTATCTATAATAGCTTGTACAAATATCACCAATTGCTTGTCAAGTTTTTTAAAATTTATTTAAAAGTAAATATAAACTGCTTTATATTAATTTATCAGCCAAGAGATTATTTATTTTAGCTCCTTTATGGAGATATTTATATTATAGCTAAGATCAATCGTTTAATTTTTACTGTTGGCAGCATTTTCTTTACAATGCAGCGTTTGCGAATACTATAATTCGTTATATTCCATTAATAATGCAAAGTTTAATAATTGGAGATTCGATTTCTGGAAAATTAAAAATTTTTCTTTTAGTCAGAATAAATTGTGGGAAAATGATTTGTCAGATAGAGTATGAGGCTTAGAGAAATATTCAGTTAGATGAAAAGTTGGAAATGTAAGATCAGAAAGTTTATCATGATGGCTTAGATAATTATTGTTAATGTGAGATTGTTATGCACATTGTGAAATCATGTTAGGAATCAGTCGCAAAGCACCAAGTTGCTTGACTATATAGGCATATCTAGTTGAAATACTAGGGCAAATGCACATTATCTGACCGTTAAATGTGTAAATTCTATTGCTCAGTGTACAGGTGTCTTGATAGAAGCACAGTCTATAAATGTGTATAAATATGAAGTTTAATTATAAGATAAACTTTGCTTAAACATTAGTTATTTAATATTGTTTTCAATGTTATAGTATAATTTCCCCCTGTCTTTCTTCCTTCACTGAAATCAGTATACTGGCTGCTTGTGCCAAATAATGAGAAAACCTTTCTAAGGGGTTACATGATTTTTTTTTAAAAAACATGATATCACTTTCATGCATCAATCATCTGCCATGCAAAAACGAGAACAATCAACTGTGAAAATCTAAATTTCTTCCACAAATGTTTAGAATCTCATAATATATGAACATTTGCATGTTGCAAATAATACAATAATGTACCCTTGAATACAATACTGCAGTTGAAAATATGGTATTGTTATTGGGAAAATAAAAATTAGAATGCATGCCGCACTTAACAGAAAGTATTTGTATTTAGCAGCAGCAATTGTATTGCTTTAGAAGACTTAGTAAAATACATATGATGCACATTGAAAAGAAACGTTGTGATTAGTTATTTTACTAGATTGAATCAGTCAGCAACAACACTTCAAAACTGCGATTTCTGCCAGTCCTCCATTGACTTGAAATTGTATTTTGAAAGAATCAAATTTCAGTTTAGAATTCAGAATTTTTTTTACTTTATTCTGACTCCATTGTTTTGTAAACACATGGTGAAATAATTGACCATGCTAAAAATATATACAGTTTGTCTTGCTCTTCATGAAACCTTGTGTACATGAACAAAACTGACAATCACGTTTCAATTTTTATCTTCTGTTTCTGCTCTCTCTTCCGAAGACACCCATCTTCTTACTAAAATTTCCTAAAATTTTCATGGATATTTTAGAGAAAAAAAACTTTAAAGAAAATACAATCAAAATTATGAGAAAAAAAATTTACCTGAACTTCAAATTTGGAAATGCAAACAGGTGACATTAAATCGCTTTGTCTCAAGCCGGCAGGTTGTACTACATAACAATACAGTAATTCCTAGAATAATCATTGTGATGATTTATTTATTGCGTTAAACATAATTGAATATTACTGAGTCTTGGCTCACCTTTGCAACGTGTTCGGTAATCCTATTCAGACCGGCCAGGGATGTCCACGACATCGGGGATTCTGGAATGTTGGAAATTGAGGTGAGGGATTCCTCGTCCACTGGTTTGACCATTACTGAATATGAAGCGTGGTAGAACGGAGGGCCCTGTTTATAAAGAACTACGGTATTTGGAAAGATATATTATCAACTGTGGAAAATCAAGCAAAATTAAGAAATTGTAATGAAATCATACCGAATGTAGTTCCAAATTTAATTCCAGATTTTACCACCCATCCTTTACTCCGAAAGTGATGGAATGCAACATATTTATAAACAAATAAGGAGTCTTGGCTTGAGAAGTATTTCCACATTTCCTCTAAATTTAGTATTTTCTAAAAGTAAGAATGCATCATGAGGTTACATTAAGGAGATTAATATGTACTTGTATTTGTGCTTCTTACCTTGTTATCATCTGTTACTAGCAAACAACCTAAAGCAAACGACAGAAAGAATGCCTCCACTGTCATCAGGTGTAATTCGTTTTGATATTCAAATAATTTTTGATTTGTTGGCATTGCTGTGAGTTGGATATCCTCAGCTTGTTGTGTTTTACTGTCAGTATCCATCGAATGGCACTTAAAATCAAATATGAGAATTTGTAGATATGCAAAATGAAAAATTGGTATTGGGACCTGGAAAGGTTTTACCTCTGCTTGATTAACTTCGCAGTACTTGGAGACAGCATCCTGGCCATGGTCAAAATTATGATACCATGCATTGTGTGTATTTGTAAATTCTTGTTGAGCTACCTCTCTAAAACGAAAATTTGCATTTACATGCAGTAATTAATTAGTCATAAGATACACTGTAATAGGCTTGTGGTTAGGAACTCTGGGCATACTAAATTTAGAATTGCGCAAACAAATTTGCAAAGGTCTTTGCAAATCATAACAATGTTTACATGCAGACTTTATTTTACTTTTTTAAATCCATGTGTTTGTGGTAAATATAAAACCAGGTGGAGCAGAGCTCCCCATTCAAGTAGCCTCGCGAACGTATGGAAACAATATTATGGGGAAATATGTTGTATCTGGTTTTAGCACAACCCAGATAGACCACTTCAAAGTTTCAACTTGGCCTGTTGAGAAACTTCACTAGTCACGTAACTAACCATCTTGTTGCTTTGATTTAAGGGAGGTTTTATTTAAGTTAACTTAAAGTCCGAATGTAAACAAGACATGCTTTCATAGGTCACCATTTTAGAAATCTTAAGTCCAGTACCCGCGATTTTTTCTGATTCATTCAAATTCTTATTGTGCTTGATTTTGGGGTTCTTGCATTATTATTGTTAATCAATTGAGGAATTAATTTTTTCCAGAAAATTCAGTCCAGTTCATTCCAAGAAATAGTTTCCTGACGGCTAAGTTATTCCAAGTGCAGCAAAAGAAAATATCTACTTATTTTCAATTATGAAAACTAAACTTTCAGCAAGAATTTTTAGCATTTTGGATCTTAGCTTCGGTACCAAACTCTAGTTCAAAATATTGATTTCCAAAATGAGCTCACCCTTTCTCAGTATTCGTGGCGCTTGACGGTTCATTTCTTGACTGTCTCTTGCACGATACAGTTCTTCTTGATAAATTATTTCCAAAAAAACCCTATAATCAATACATCAGAATTAAATGAAACTGATAATACCATGTATTCAGAATCGGGCTGTTTTTATATATATTAAACAACCTACATGTACAGTATATGATACAACAACCATTTTAAAATTCAATTATGTATTTTCAAGTGCAGTCCAGCAATTGTTATTTAAAACGTTTTTACATACTGTAAATTTATGCTGACTTTGTCATTATATGACTGGCCTTAAACTACTGTTACTACTGTATGTCTTATTAGAATGATTTTTTAGTCGAATATGGACGCAAAAAGTGTCACATATTTCCTACATTCATTTATTCGGAATTTGTATTGAATTTCTCGTAAAACAAAAATCGATTTAAGAACCAAAATGCACTGGCATAATTTATTGTCCAGCTCACGACATCCCCCGCCAAGTTTATTGATTGCTAAAATTGGAGCAGTGGTCGCACAGAAACTTTCAAGTCGCATTTTTAAATCAATAAGCATGTATTTGGTGCGAGGAAATAGTCCATGAATAGATGTCGATAATTTCTCTATGAATAATAACATAGCTGCGACAACCATCACAATCACATTATGGTAGGCCTACAAGTGGCTTTCCAAATTCACACTCCTAATCTGGCTATATACGTAAGGATATGGATGAAAATAATTTATGTGAGCCACGCAAAGGGACTTTTTTCACATTTTGTTGTTTAGCGGGAACGAATTGATCGTAAGGTGGTAATAAGGCACATAAAACCGGACATTTACAAACTAGCTTTGCTGGCACTGCGCACACATACAAAAATCTCGAGGGTCAACTGAGAAACATGGGACAGAATTGTAGGACGTATTGCCATTATTACACGCAAATACCAGGTAGGCCAGGTTGTAAACCTATCATAAAATTTGCTGAAAAAACTGTTTTTAAATTTAAATGTACATGCATGCAAATAGCGACGTTGTCATTACTGGTGTGATAATTCTATTTATAAGTACCCGAGAATAAACCATCATTTAAAAAATTATTTACAGTATGATAGGTGTAGCAAAAGAGCAAGTCAAAAATAAATCGAAAAATGAATATACATGTACAGTATGGCTACATACTGTATGATACACCTGTTGTTAAGACAGAGCAGTACAGAGCATCCTGGTGTTAGGTGCAACGTGTATTTTGCAAAATACACGTTGCACCTAATTTTAAATCTACTCACCATTTTAAAAGTTTTAGGAAGACTCTGACTGAAATTATTTAAATGGTTTTATTTATTTTTTAAGAAAGGAAAATATGTTCACATTAGATGCAATTTATGGTCAAATATACAGGGTTCCCACTCAAATTCTAAAGTCGATTTTCCTGACATTTTTATGAATTTTCCCGAATTCCCTAATACTTTTTCATTTCCCTGACATGCCCTGATTTTCTCTGACTATCCAAAAGGTGGGATATGTTCCATTTTATTTTTATAAAATAAGTTTTGTTTTTCAAGGAGGGGTTACAGGGACATACTGTATTTTAGCTTAGTAGCTAATGTTGACTTTGAACTACTGTACCGCATAATCAACAAAATCAATCTAACAATTGTAAGCTACAGTATATGTGATTTCATTATGCAACCGAATGGACAATTAGCGCATAAATGATTGAATGAGTTTTCGTAAAACCTGCATTCTTTGATCTTACCATGTAAGCCAATGAATCCACGTGGTTAGGATCAACAATGCAAACAGTATTGCCTTGGAGATGACCTTCAAATACACGCCAGTCGTCTCCATTGGGTGTGTGACCAATCAAAGATCCGATTGGTGTTGGAAATGGTGCCTGGTGAGGCAAGGTCACCCATCTTTTACCTTTCGGTGGGTTAAGTGTCACTTGCTCCATTTTCAAGGTGAATATTTTAAGAACTTTTGCGAACCCGACGAGTACGACAGCTGTACGTTACCGTAATATATTAATATACGCCTATTCAAAAGGTGGTTTCAAAAATAAGCCAATCAGAGCTATGTGGTACACGTTAGCTTGATAAAGTAAAGATGGCGCCACAATCTAAGCCTGCGTTGAAAACGAAGGCGGGATATTTGAAAACCCAAATCTTTTATTTCGTTGAAAAAACTGTAGGTAGTTTTTCTTCCCTAACTAAGCATTAGTTGGTCAGAACTCGTTTATGTATTACCCAAAGTTCGAAAAAACAAACTAGATGGCTCTGGGACTTTCGAATGGATTATTTGGAAGTCAACACTGTATATTTACAGTGTGTACAGTAAATGTGTAGGCATAAGCTTACACGCTCAAATGAACGTGTGAGGATTTTTGAAAACACTAATCTCAAATAAAGTTATTGAGGATGTCCAACATAGGATAAATCGTCCACATATGGTAAATTTTATCACCGTTAAATTGTCTTCCCAATTAGTCCGATAAACCATCTAAACCCACTTAACGCAATTCCAGATAATTGAAACCCTATATTAAATACCATACGTGTTAGCGCGGAATTAATGACCAGTTTCGTTTGTCTGGCTAATCAGCGAAAATTTAACGATCGTTTATTGCATTGATAATTGAGCAAATCGCAATTACTCTGTCCAGGCCAGTACAGCATTCGGGCAATTTGGTCAAATTAAGTCAATTATTTCAGTTCGTGTTATAAATTATTGATATTTTGATATATATTGTGGTTCTTGTTTTTTGCGGATGCCCACTAATGGAATAATGTTTTGGAATAACTATGTCACGAATGTGCGCAGTACACACTGCAAACGCTTTGAAGGACAGCAACCGGTATAGCATACAGCTTCTTAAGCTATACAGGTAGTACGTCACTCTGCCTCTGGCGGACGTTTTAAATTTAAACCTCATCACTTGTTTGATATAGGAATGTATTAATGCGCCTACTATAATTTCTAATGAAAACTATTTAAGCACGCGCCCGAATTAGAATTCTGTCACGCTAGTTTTGCGAGTTTTATGTTCGTATTTTATCGCAACTATTATACCTGTCAGTTTAGATAAGTTTTTTAAATGATTAAGAATTTACAACCTAAAACACTCAATAGTTGGAGTTAATGAGAATATTTCACAATATGAAGAATAGCCAATTTTTTTAGAAGTACTGCTATAATCTGCTCTATAATACCGATTGAGGGCAATGTGAAATTGAACACTCCGTACACGTACAGTACGTGTACAGGCTTGCGAAAAAAGGTATTTAATTTATGCATTTTTTTAAAATCTAAAACAACGAGTTTATTGGGTATGGTTTTTGAATGTACAGTGTATGTTGACCCCGACAGCGGTCAGTGGAGCACGGATAGCCCAACTCAAGCAGGCACGGATTACATGGTTTCATGCGCATTTTTACATCTGAAACTGTACATGTACATGTATATGTCCGGGTTACAAAAATGCAAATAATATCAGAACGGTTTTTTAAATGTTTGTTGACCCCGTCACCGGAGCAGGATAACCCAACTCAAGCAGGCATATGTACGTCATTGACGCGGCAGAGGGGGCGTTCGCGAATTACTCGCAAAGTACCTAAGTTCAGTCCGTGACGTCGTGGTCACGCGGGTGGATCTGGGTTCGAACAACCCGTGACGTGCGAATTCTTAGAACCCCAAAGATCCGAACAGGAAATCGTATCGAATCGTCGGCTATGCCGTTCTTACGTTATCGATTTTTTCCTCCGCCCTCCCTCGCAAATCCAGCGGATCGAGTGGCGCCACAATGGTGAGAAATCCAATGTGTTCGGCCCTTACTGGCTGCGTGCGTGCTCCCGCTGAACGCCGAGTAAAACCCCCAACCACCAATATCTGTTTTTTTTTTTAATTTTTCCTTTTCCCCAAAACAACACCAGTCCATGGGAGCACACGCGATGCACCCCGCACGGGGATCAGACTGCTTCGTTCCATCGCCCATGCCCATCAGTGTTTTTCGACGTTTGCCAACATTGTTTGGACTCTTCTTGAGAAATATTTCACCGGCACTTTGCTCTTCGAGTGCTTTCTACTCGCAGCAGTTTGGCGATGGTGACACCCCGGCCGGCGCCGTCCAAACGGGACGCATTTTGGCCCCCCTCTGCCCATGTTGAGGACCACCCGAAGTGCCCAAAGTGCCTTAAGTGCAGCGCCTGAAATCACGTTTCCATAAACAAAACCATGGAGAATGAATTGATGAGCAAAACGCCGTTTCTGAAGCCCATTCGACAGCCCTCGTCTCCGGTCATCTCCAACGAGGACCTGGTGGTCCTTGCCGCCACCCCCCTGGGCAACACCGGCTTGCTCGGATCCTTCTCCTCGGGCTTTGGGACACCGACGGCCGCGGGCACCGCCAGGCACCAGCAGCACCAGAACGGGGCCCTGACCAGGTCCGGCTCAGCTGGGACTATGTGTGCCTCAGACTCACAGCCCAGTATTCAAATCGCGTCGCCAGTGTCCGTCAACGACAGGCTAAATGTCCTCAATGCGACAGGTAATACTCATTAATCTTACGTGTATTCTCGAAAAGTCTCGGATTTTTAAGGTGCGTTTACACTACATGTATGTCGCAAAACATTAATTGTTATTTAACAAATTTTATTAACTCAGACTGTTGTACACATCTCCGTATACTGTACATACATGTAATTGGCAAGTTTTTGTGTGTGTATAGGCTCGGAAAGTAGCGTAACGATTACAAACAAACTTGGGCAAGTTGACACTCGGGTCACCCTGAGGACGAATGGCCGTAAACTTTTGACCTCCGTGACCCATGACCGAAAATATCACCATTTTTATGAAATTGTGAACCTCATCTTCCTTTTCTTCTCATTTTCAAACAAGTGACAAGTGGCACAACTTTGTTACATAAAATTACTTTTAGAAACACTGTGCCATCCATAACGAGTTATGTATGACGTCAAATGACAAATCGCGCAACAAAGTTCAAAACTAACTTTGTTATAAAGTGTATACATGTTGGCTACCCAGATTTATAACGTCATTTGATCTTTGCCGATACTGCAAGAAAAACGTTACATAACATCATGTTAAATAACATTTTTCTTCTCATTTTTCAACAAGTTGTGTAACTTTGCAATATACATTAATACAGTATGTTTGCAATTAGATTGCCCTCCAGTTTTTGTTAATGAGTTTAGGACTCTGAGGTACATGTAGCATGAACTCGAATTACATGTACAGTACAGTACATGTACATGTAATTCGAGTTCATGCTCATGTACAATGTACAGTACATCTTATTTTAGGAAGAAAAAGTTTGAAACTTTTGTTTCATAAAATTGTTTTGACGCTATCTTGTTGGTTCAGAGTATGTTCCACAATTGGTGCGGCAAAGTGAAGCATTTGCTCCAAACAGCCTTGAGCTTTTCTGGAATCTTGAAATTCTGTAGCTTCTATTCGACTCGCATTTCCAAACACCTTGAAAATAAATCGATATTCCCGCATTGTGGCTCGTCTACCGATATAGCCTCGTCAATACGAATTCCCGATTCGATTTTTGCCACTCATTTTCAGCCGTAACATTTGATAGGACATTAAGGCCAGATGCAAATTTCGACGGCTGTTGCTAGGCAACTAAATTACATTTCCAGTAAAAGTTATGAGTGCAAATTAGGTTGCCTAAACACTCGCAACCGGCATCTGGCAGCCAATAGAAGTCAGTACGATGATGGCTACCTCGGAGAAATGAGGTAAGGCATCACTGATGTCAATTCTAAGCTCAGCAACCAAGACCAAATCGTTTTTTGCTGGCTTTGATGGCGTAAATTATGCTCTTAATGACCCTGCTTGCAAATTTCGGTATACACCAAAAGGGTGTGGCAATGAGTGGCTAACAAGCCAAAACCACTTATTAGGCGGAAGTGGCTAAAAAGCCCTGTGCACGATTTTCTGGATAATTGATATTTAAATTTATGTTAAAAAGACACGGCCACTGCTATTCTATGTATTGATGACAGATTCCTGCTAAATTGTTTAATAACCAGTTCTTCCTATCACGTTCTCTCCTGAAGGGAGCTTCTTTATCTGTACCTCACTATCAGTATCATATACAGTAGATGCTATTCCATGTATAAAGCTGTCAAAATATGGAATATTAAGATAGCAAAATTATATCGGTTTTTTATTGAGCAATTCTCGTAACATCCCGGAAACTGCTAAATACAATGACAGCCTAACAAAACGTGATTTTTATTTTCATTTTAAGTATAGTGTATGTCATCTAGGAAGTTACATGTATGTATAACTTATAAAAATAGATAATTATGCAACTGTTTTCTTCGTTTTTCGTGTTAGGTACTTTTGGACAAAACTGCGCTATGAAAATCAGACGAGTCGAATTATAAGCCACGTTAACAGTTCCATTCTACGTATAATACAAAAATGTTCAAGTATTATGCCATCATCTTAGAGAGGGGGAGGGAGTAGCCAAATGATTGCGGGAAGGGGAGCTGGGTTTGTCCAATAAATTTGTTTTATAAAACGTTAAAATCCATCATTTATCATATAGTTTTGCAAAACATTTCGCGCTTAAGGCGTTTTTCTTTTGACAATGTGCTTTTGTGTGAATTAAATTCGTCCTTCATGGTAAAATATTGCGAGAATTTTTCCTCAATTCGAAATTTTTTCTTTCAATGATTGTCATTACTGTGAAGGTGGGGGAGGGTTGAAAGTTGCGAAATGTGATGACAAACTAGTACCCTATGTGTATTAATTTAGAGAGGCCCCAGCTGGTAGCTATACCACGACACTAAAAAATAATGGCCATTTTCAATCACTTTCCTTCCGTAATTATAACGTTCACAACTTAGTCTACAGCATATAATGTAGTACAGTAGGTACTACACTGTATATTAGTAGAGTATGTACAATATATGTGAGCCCGTATAATATAAAATCTACACTGTACATGTATTAAACGCACGTCTTTCGCGCGACTTAATTAAAAGTAAATTTACCAAATATGCTTCTAAATTTCTCGAAGCGAAAACCATAAATGTGAAGCGAACTTAATATCTAAACTACCCCCTCCTGCGTTGAACATACCATTTACATGTACATGTTTTAATCTTGTAAAAACATGGGTTACATTTCGTTTTTTCGGGTAGCCAGACACAAATCTTGCCCTTGGTGGATATGGGAATTAAAAACAGTTTTTATATGAAGGACAGAATATCATAAGTTGCTGGCTTTCTTTCTATCTGCAGTTGCTTCCTGGCGCCATTGTGTATCTTCATACTGACGTCTATGTTGGATCTTATGGTTTTTCTGGTGCATTGTACGAAATTCAAACTCGTACTGCAAATACTTTCTCGTTATATTACATTCGCAAAATAAGTTGACATAGTCACAAAAAATACAGGTATATTGATATATTTACACAAAATTGTACAGTTGGCTGAGTCGGGTTGATCAAAAGGGGTGAAGCTCTCGTTATATTCAAGAAAGTCGACTTGACTACATGCAGTCCATGCAGTTCCAAAGATAATTTAAAACGACACCTACGTATGACAGCTCAAATATTTTACGCACATATCTATGTAATTAAATTGCGGATGAGGACGCTTTTGGGTTAAATTGCATGCCAAGAATAACATCCGTTGACTTGCAACTTCCTGAAAACGTGTCATTGCTTGCATGAATGCGTGTGGCCCCACCAGAGATCTTGCATAGCTCAACCAATGTCGACTTTAATTAATTGTAGCTTACATGTACTTTCTGTCTGGCATCATATTTCCTGATTTAACTTTTGTCGCGTACCTCATTTGACAACCTAAATCCTTGGAACATTGTTCATCAAAACCTTTACCTTCCGATACGAGCAAATGAGACCTGCTGATAACACCATTTCTGAAGCAGTTTTTGCCTTACCTCATCCCATTTTTTTGTAAAAGACAATTATTACAACATTAAGACTAGTGCAGTTCTTAGTTGCAGCTTGAGTGCAATCCATTCTTAATTTCAACTACAGAATGACGTCAGTTTTATGTGAGTTGAAACATTAATTTGACGTTATTGATGTATTCATCTTGTCCAATACCCAGAATTCCATTCAGTTTCTTTGTCCTCATTGTTCCTAATTTCAATATTGTATGCATTCATCATAAATGTAATATTACACCCAGCATTGAAAATCTACACTGTGCATATGATGGAAAACCGCGAATAAATTAGCAGTATTCAAACATGTAATAAGTGAGGCAGGACCTAGTATACGAAGTAACACGCTCATTTTGAGCTTTTCAATGATTTCCGAAATTTATGACATTCTTTCTCTGGAGCTTTGGCATGATGGCTCCATTCACCAGCTTAATTCTACTGATGTTTAGGTTGAAATGCACCATCAATCCTACACGTTAATACCAACAAAAGTTGCATAACGAACTTGTATACGTGATAGAAGATTATTTACAATACGATAAATGCACGGATTTATTTTATATCTACATCGGATTAGTTTATGGCAATTGTTATCATTGGATTATAGCGAATATAAAATAGCACCAAAATAGAAATTATGTTGTGTGCCACAAAGTCCCTTAGCCCCAAAACTGTTCCGCTCCCGTTTTATTAAGACTAGGAAATTATAAGCTGGGTGATTTTATGGTAACGCATGAAATTAAATTATCCCACACTTTACCACGTGCATGTATGTCCTATTGTAAACATATTCAGCCAATCATTATGAAGGAAAACTATTTTCCGTGTAATGATATTTTCTTTCAAACAGTCTTGAGGCCACATCTGGCCTAATGATGAAATTGGTTTATTTTTCCGGATTTCTGGCGAATCTGTTTCACTCCAATGGAAGCTTTTTGTCACAACACAGCGTTGCTGACAGATATATTTGATTTTTCTCAGTAATTGAAAGGCTATGGTCCTGATATATTTCTTATTTTGTTGCCATGGGATGTAACCAAATTTTCGGAGTCAATATCTTTGTCAATACGTCAAAAAAATCTTCGTGGAATCGATTTTTTTCCCATGCAACTACAGTATGTAGGTCTACATTTCCAAACAAAATACCACTGTGCGTTTTTGTTTCACAACTTTTGACAATTTCGATTATTTATCAAAAACGCATATTTCTTTCTTTAAAGAAAGTATTTTTTAACATTTATATTCAAACTTGTATGAATATAGTCCTTGGAGAAAATTACGTATGTCAATAACTTCTAACGGAATGTTTTCAAGTACTATACAAATCGACAACTATGGCAGGGTTAACGCAGACCTGGAAATCCTATAAAAGTCAGGAGGGAAATTGAAACAGCCGAGAAAAGTCAGGGAAAACTGATTTAATTTGAGAAGTTAGGGAAAATTGATTTACGTTAAAAAAGTCAAGGAAATTTAACAAATCAATAACAGATTTTGCATACTGTAGCTAATTATTGGTTAGCACACTGATCAAGACATGACAAACAATTCTGTAAAAGATAATTTAAAACCCTAATCTAATTTTTTTTGCATTTTCAGTTGACACAGAGGTCAGGAAAGTTTGTTTTAAAACCTGGAAAAACCAGGGAAGAGTAAGGGAAAATGAAAACGTCATCTCTGGGGGAACCCTGTATGGGAATATTTCTTCAGTTACCATTAAAACATTTTCCTCTCAACAGACGCAAAATACCCTCCATGTCGTTAGGCTAATAATCGCCTATTAAAACTAGCATTCCACGTATAATTGCAAATGAATCTGAAAAATTGGTAAATAGTTGGCTTTTGATGCGAAACAAACAGCTCAGAACGTCTATTTTTACTTCAGTCGTCATCGAGTGGTCATTTGTCCTTGATAAAATCAATGAATTCGACACGTTAATAACATGTACACGTATGTGTGTTCACAGATGCAGGCATTATTGTTGGAGATTGGAAGTTTGACATGTATATTGAGCAACGTTTTTTAATAGTTTATATACTGCAAAAACATGCAGGTAGGGCAATTTGCATACACCGCGTATATTGCGAGAGGTTGGTTCGATATTATTTGTCATTATGGAAAATTATATGGCCAGGTCAGTTGGGTCTTTATACCAGATTTTCTTGGACGAATGCCAAATTACCCACAGTTCACGAATTGAAAATCCACTCATGCTAGGTCCATTTGCTGGTTTGCATCACGCGAGGCACACATTTTAGGTTGTCCAGGAAGTCTCTGAAATTGGGGATAGCCATGCAGCCGTTTCTTCAAATTGAAATATTTCTTCTAGTTTTCTGTCCGAATATTGACCTTAAAACTATATGCGTACTCTAACCCGTTATTATCTAAATGTAAAAGTTATGTATCGTGCATGTGCGTGATAATTTTGGATTTCATCAACATCAGGACCCAAAACCACTTTACATATATATAGATATAACTGGCACAAAACGTTTCAAAATCGCTGATTGCATACAGTACATGCGTTGTTGAATGCAAATGCAGTGCTTTTCATTGAATTTTCATCTTGATCGATCATAATACAGTTAGTATGGGAGTCTAACGTAAATAATAAATGGCAAGGAAGAATCGAGAGTATGCATGGCTACAACGCAAAATTTATTATGCAGATTTGCAACCACCTAACATCATTGTAGTTCTCTAAATTTGATTTCAGTGCCCTTTTTTTCTTTAGTCTGTTTAACGATACCTCGAGTACACTTTTGATTCATTTTCATTCTTTTTCTTTCGAGATCAGTGTTTATTCATCATTCGGAAATTGCTCTTACAGAAGCTCATTTTAAATTCTTAAATAATAAATGTACACTTGCATGCAGGCAAATGTACTATATATACAAGCTAATGTTACTCTTCCCGTTAGTCTGTTGGGAAAATAAAAGGAGCCACGCTTACAATGTGACTTTTTGTAAAACATCTTCGAGCTTTACTTTAGTGTTTATAATTTGTATGCCTTTATGCATCCTTCTGAAAATGCCATGAGAATGAATTAAATCGTTATGTGCCTATTTGCAAAGTAAATTAATCCGTGTCAGGCAGTGGATGGAAATCAAAAAGAGCGAAATACTCCAAATGCATTATGTCGTTTCTTCATATATTCTGTTGAATTTATATTATCCATCACGATGACGTTTCCATACTTTTGAAAATGGAGTTATTACATATACACGTATATATTTGTGTGCCACTACTGTTTACTATGCAGTGTAGATATACGACTTAACATTGCATGCATGTTTGACATGTTTTGACAAAAATGACACATGGTAGCGTGGCTTGTTTTATTTTCTCAGCAATATAACTAATATGTTTGTTTTTAATTAACCAAGTTTTGCTTCGAGAAACCCAGCCCGGCTTAAATTAACTAGTTAATTTAAACAAACTAGTTGATTTTGTGCTGCGTGTTTTATATTGCTGAGTATTAACTAGTTAGTAACTCAGCGATATATTTTTACGGCCGCAATTATTAACTAGTTAACTTTAACAGTGTGTCCAAGGTATTACGAAATAATGTCATCCTGCAGGATGGACATCAGTAAATAAGAATGGTTCAAGGTACTTGTGCTGCTCAGCTAAGTAACATTCCCAACTGTCCCGCTCATGGCATTCCTGACTACATCACCCCGTATAATCTAACGATCTATTTTTTGTACGCATGCGTCTTAAAGACCCAATGATGGAGCCTGTAAACAGTCGATAGCCTATATTCATAGGTGTTTTTCAATTTCCTCCCACATCCTTCGCCTTATATGTAAGCTACACAATGCGCACCTATAGAAAGTCAATTTCACGCTCTATCGCATATTTGCATGTGCTCATTCACACGCGCGTAATTAAAATGTATTGAAAAGCCATCCTTGAAAATCCTAAGGGTGAGTTGAGGTTTATGTTTCCCTACCCCATAGGCTTGCCTGTTCTACCGTTTTGTCACATTTATTAATCTCCCAAGGGTTCCATTATGACGTACGACCTTCAACTACTGTTCCTAGTGTTGTTCAGGCATAGTCGTACATGTACTCGAGCTATACATCACCACGAGTGTATATTTGGTAATCTATTCTAGGGCTTCTCAATATTCATTTTATGTTCGACTGTAGGTTCTGGAAACACTGCAGAGAGAATTTATTATTTCGTCAACTCCATACTGTGTTGATGATTTTAATTTGAAAGTTGAAACGCATGACATTACCCATTGACAAAGGTTTGACAAAGAACGAAATGTGAGAAGCAAAAAGATGCTTGAAGACATAAAAAACTTAACTTTGCAAGCACATGAAAGTTTTGGCAAACTGGATTTACCATGCTTGAGGAATATTAGCTTACATTAGACATTGTTATTGACCATAGTCAAATTCAAGGTTCCCCCAGATCTGGGAAACCTGGAAAAGTTAGAGAATAGTCTGGAAAATGGGTTATTTTGAAAGCTTCAAGGAAATTCAACCAGTTAATAGTGCATTTTACATAGCTAGTTATTGATTAACGCAAAAATCAAGGGATGACAAGCAATTCCGTGGAACTAGTAATGAAATTGCCAATTTTACACAAATACTTATGTAAATTTGCTGTTTCTTTATGAAAATTTTTGTTCCATCTCCTGTTTAGATATAACAAGCAATAAATACATGTGTAGGGCTCCTTAAATTGGCATATGTCATATTTTTGCATTTTCAATGGTCAGGGAACTTTATTTCAAAACCTGGAAAAGTCAGGTAAGTTGAAAATTTCATCTCAGTGGGAGTCCTGAAATTTAACATAGCTGAAAATGTAAAATTAACTGTGATCCCCTGCATTTCTTCCGTGCAGCCCCTGAAAGTTCGCAACCACTACTAGCAATTATGTTATGTGTGATTGCCCATTTATCTACGTTTCGCATTTTATCACAAAAGAAAATTGATTTGTTGCGCTTTATTAAAGGTGAAAGCGTGACACGAGGCATGAATATTTACGACATTTTCCCTTCTTCTATGATTATTTCCCGTCCAGTGCCCCAACAACTCGCAGGCTTAAACCCATTGTTGGCAACAAATCCATGAGCCTTTTATGTCGGTCCTGTCCTGCCATTGGACGCACGATTAAATCAATTTTCACCGACGTTTCTATCTCATACTGCAAATAAATCACCCTGAAAGGCATTAGCACTCATAAATGGTCAAGCAAAGCTTTTTTCCCATTAAGCTTATCGACCGCCATAAGGTTGACCTCACTATTTTCTCTCCTTACATGTACATGTAGTTCGAATATTCGGCACGTTGTTTCACCAGACTAAACAAAAACCTTCCCAGATGGCTTTGATCAATGACAAACGATGCAAATAAGCCGCCATTCTAAATACCTGAATGCATGTGCAAATTGTTAAAAATGTTTGGTAACGAAGGCAACCTTCAGTTATGAGGGCTACAGATTCTATGGCCCTACCTGGTTTCGTCTCATTTGCATTTTAATTAGAAACTTGCGTCCAAATAAACACGTTCTATTGATCGACTGTATGAATGTCTATATAGACATGGAGATGAAAGAGCTGTAGCATCTTGTTGACAGTTAGCTCTTATGCAAAATGTGTTTATCCAACTAATCTTCTTGTAGTCTAATGCATCTATGCGTCTTGCGTGCCCAATATGTTGAGGGGTTAGCTCTATGTAGGTCGAATTTTTGAAACTACTGTATAGATGTAAACTGGAACTACACATTCTCTCGTAAATCTGACCTGAATTTTCAGGAAGATCAACCTGCTGCTTTATTTTTGCATATGCGTATTCATGCTAAGATTGTGGACATGCTGTTGATTACTTTCGGTAAAGTATCAACGATGATAGCACATGCAACATTTTGCACCTCTATTTCTGTAAAAAATTGAAAAGTTAATATGAAAACTACCCACTCCAGTTGGAGAAGATTCTGGGCCATACTCGTAAATTTGAATGAATGGGCACATGTAGGTAGCGGCGGGTGTAGGCACAGCCCATTATAGTGGACTACTTTTATGTGATGAACTGCGGCTATAACGTACGCTTTTAATAAGCCATTATCATACATGAAATATTAATGAGACGTCCGTGGTATTTCCCGTATATGGGCGAATGCCTCCATTTGATTACCGATAATTTTAAGATCAACCGCAAAGTCCCAGATGGATTATGAAATTCCTGACAGTACCAATAAATAGCTGCATAAAATCTTAACAAACTATAAATTATATCTCAAAATATTGGTGTAGCCGACAAGCGAGCATGTGCTGGAATATTTTTTAGGTTAGCTTATTTCTTGCTGGCATCTTGTCGTTAATGTTTTATAAACGTACATTATGCCATAAACGTTTCTCAACGAACCCATGTGAATATCGTATAGTGATATTACCTCTAGTTCTAAATGTACATTAGACAGATGTTTACCGAATTCGACTACTCTTTATAATAGCATTCGGCTAGCAATATAAAAGTCAGAATGGGCAATTTGAAAATCAGCATCACTGCATTGTATCTGCATGAATTAATCTGAGACTTCTATACGGGAAAGAATAATTCGGGCACTACACCAACAATAAAAACGAAAAGAGTATTTGTTCAAATTTAAAATGCACTATGAACGAAGTTTTTTCAGTAATCTCGACTTTATTTTTCCTTGCACATTTCCACTCTTAAGTTTACGCATGAGTAAATATTGCAAACGGAAATTGCGTGTTTAATAAAAGTTTGATAGGATATGACAATCATATCACCACTAAAGTACTAAAACAGGGTTCCCCAGAAAACCTAGAAAAGTCAGATAAATTGAAACGGCCTGGAAAAATCGGGGAAAAGTCATGAAAATTGATTTGCTTTCAAAAAGCCAGGGAAATTAAACTAATCAAGAACAAATTTTACATAGCTAGTTATTGGTTAGCACAAAAGTCAAGAAATGACAAGCAATTGTGCAAGAAATTAAAAAAAACAATCTAAATTTGCGTTTCCTTGTGACAATTTGTGTTCCATCTCATCCTCCTGTTTATATAAATTAAGCAATAAATACAGCATTCCTTACATAGGCATGTTACATTTTTGCATTTTCAGTAGTCAAGTTTCTTGGGAAAATTTGTTTTCGAACCTGGAAAGTCAGAAAAAAGTCAGGGAAGTTGAAAATGTCATCTTTGGGGAACCCTGTAAAATACATTCAATTCTCGTAGAGGTGCTGTGCACACGCTGACTTGCAGAACTCTCTGAAAAATATTGTTTGATAAACTGCAGATCTGAAAAGTATAGCCTGGTGTTAAGGACATTTTTATAACTTCATCCATCTATCCATCTGCCGCTGCACACGTAAATATAGCCCTTATAGCTACGGTTTATAAATTTCGATTTTATGATAACGAAGAAGAGATTTATTGGAGCGGCAGTTGCGGTTCATACTT
Organism: Kryphioiulus occultus; assembly: GCA_034687865.1. Taxonomy (NCBI): domain Eukaryota; kingdom Metazoa; phylum Arthropoda; class Diplopoda; order Julida; family Julidae; genus Kryphioiulus; species Kryphioiulus occultus. The sequence continues at coordinate 35,364 of JAQGAF010000152.1, forward strand.
CTTGGAAATGACAGTGAAAAACCAATACTTGGACTAGGATGAAATCCTTAAGCTATTAGAAATTCAATATAATAATGATGTTGGTGATCCCACGTACCAAAGCGGATTTCATCTGCGAGTAAAAGTAAGGTTTACTAATTCGTCCCAATTATTTTTGGGTCCAATTATCCAGCTTTACGAGCACATTTTCAATGCTCCTTTCATAGCGATGAAAGGACAGATCCATCCAGCTGTCTTTCAAATCCATTCTCCGACACTCACGTCCTCCTCATTCTCTTTAAATATCAAGCATGGAGTCAGTTTTTCAGGCTTCCGCAATGCTATGCAATCCCAACAATTTTGAATTTATCTATCGTTTTATGCTCGGAAACAAAAAACTACTGCAATTTCGCAGACATCTAATAGGTCCTCAGGCACGCTGATGGCCTGTTTCATGCTGTTGTGCATCTTGAATTGCATCTCATTTGGCATTTCCCACCCCCTCCTTGCCTTAAAAACTTATATGTATACTGCAGCTGTTTATCTTCAATTCTAATCCGTTATTGCCTGGAATCATTACCAGGCTTCACCTTTTGTAAGCGCCGTTGCCACGGCAACTACTAATCTCTCAACACTTGATGGACGTTTTTTCAATCCCAAAAAGAGATGCTAAAAGCATTTTCTGCAATTGACATGGCGAGGAGCATGTTGAACGAGCGTATGTTTATACTGATAAAAGCTACTTGTCACCGTTTTACATTAGAGCGAGAAAGCTCGTATACAGTACATGTGCCTACTGCCAGCGAAAGGGATCCAGAGTTAAGATGTTGTACGATTTATGTAAGACATCGATTTGAATTTTTGGAGAAGTTGAATTTCTTAGAAATAAAACTCCTACACGCCCTTCGTTTTCTTAACTTGGTTGAACGTAAATAGGACGCTTGTAGGGCGACCGATTTCTGTGGCTTTAAAGAGGGCAAGCTGTTCCTCAGTCGTTTAGTCTAATCTGATCGAGTTTCATCTTTTAAAAATGCTATGGGATGGGACTCCAAGCAGCTTCTGGTCAATACGAATCCCAATTGTGGAATAATTAGCTGTGCACATCGCATTCCCAATTTACGATGTGAATGGATGAAAAGGTGAAAACGGTCCAAATGGGTCAGTATGCATATATGTTGGTATTACTAACTAGGCTAAATAGCAGTGCACGGTTTTTACAATGATCCAAATTGGTCATTTACGGACATAATGCAATATTATGCATTAATTGGAATGAATGGATGCGAATGGTGTTTGTCCAATTGATTTCTGCTGGAACTAGGGGTATCCACCGTGCATCGATCTTGTTGAGCTTTTGAGGCAGAATTCAAGTTTACAAAAATTTTGAAAGCAGCGCTTTAGAACACGCCAATTTAATATTGGCACAAATTCCCAAAATGCATCAGTTTGTGACTCGAGGCTTTCAATAGATATGCTCTAAGACTTGATTGAAAGAAAGTAATAAGTCAAACTGTCTAAGAGGACGGCTTATCCTCATTCCCTGCCATGGCAGAGACACTCGTGTCCTTGTAGGCGTTGTCATAGTGATTCTACAGCATCTCACGACCTCGGCTTCCTAATGGAACCCGACACTGTTCTAGGGAGGCTCGCTGATGATATCACTTCCAACTATAATCAATCTTGTTCACGTACATATTAAATGGAGCTTTGTGCTATAGCCTTGACGCGTATACCAAAATGCACTAGTTTAGTCAATTTCGAAAAATTCAATATTGCTGCGATTACAGTCAAATGAAATGGAAAATGTTGTTTACCCCAATGAATGATATCGGGGACAAGCATTGGATTGCTGTATGCAAAGCTTGAGTCAAGTATGTAGTTCCACCCACTAACTTCACAAAAAGTCACCAGGAACCATTTGCTTAAAAGCTACTTTCGCCAAAGTGCAACTTTTCAGAAAAGTAGCACTCTCGACCCAAAAGTAACACTTTGAAAGCATCTTTCACTGAGACTTTCCAAAGCATCGCTTTTAGATTTCTGAAAGTGACCCCGTCCGTTTTTAGAATGCATTGTTCGTTTTTTAAAGGAACAATGCACGTTTCAATTCAAATGCCCGTGGCCACATTCCATCCTGATTATCATAACCTTGATGAATTTCCTAATTTCTAAGTTTCTAACTAACTTATGAGTCTTAAAGTTCTTAGAGCAAACAAAATTTATTCAGAATTTTTGGATTTTTAAAAAATACAAAAATCTATAAATGCATTAAAAATGTAATCACCTTTGCAATAACTCAATGTTAGTACAAATGTTTTCTTCTTCGACATATAAAATGCATATAGGAGACGATGGCATGCACATTTTTCTTCTCACTTTCGCTGAAAGTGACCTCAATAGTTCACTATACTTAAGGGACTTTGAAAGTAGCCATTTTGTGAAAGGAAATGTTTATACAACTAACCGAAACTTTAGGCTCGAAAGTAGCAATTTCGATCATGGAAAGGGGCCGTTTTATAAAACGCACTTTATCGAAAGTTTCACTTTGGTTCGAGCACGTGCTCTTCCATGTTATTATGCCTCGAGGTAGACTATTGCCACAATTTTTTGTTTAATTTTTTGAATATCTTGATAAAAAACTGTACAGCTCGTGCTCAACGTGGGAACGAGGGAAACGGGATATCAAACCATCAGTTTGGCACACGACCCGGAACACTGTTTTTGTTTATACGTCAATTTGAAATCCATTAAGTTGTCGAAGCAGTGATATCCAGACAGTTTCAACACTAGCGATTTTTACAGCACTTGAGCTTTAAGTATCGGAAAGCCATTAAAGTTTCCAACGTTTTGCTGGCGCACCAACGATTTCCTTTGTCTTTGAAATGATCGCCTGTCATTGTTGTCTTTGTGTTCTGAAGCATCTGTTGCAATTGTATTCGTTGTCTGTTTCAGTTCAAGCTGATGCCGAACAGCCAGAGCCAACTTCTACAGTGGGCCTGATTCGTCGTCGATGTTTCAGCGAACAAGTGAGGAAAACCGCCTGTGGTTTAATTGTGACTGCAGGAATCGCCACGTCCTGGGTGGGAGCCACGCATTTTGTAAAAAGGACGTATCTGCACAGGGAAGAGGGAATAAATACCAATACCAGTTATTACGTTTCTAAAAGTTCGTTTAAGGTAACTAATAACACCACTAATTGCTCGATTTTCAATGTTCGTTAGATGTCTAATGAACTGGATGTACTTCGGTATAGACCCTGCTCCAATATAGACAATATAAACAAGTGGGCCTCGGATATACAACGGAATATGCCCTCTTCCAAACTAGCTCAAAATCTTATTTCAGCCCTACTTGTCTGTAGTGCTTAACGGTGCTCAATTTCACTCTGCCCTCTGGTGGACATTTTGAACCTCAACACTTGTTTGCTATAGGAATGTATTAATGTAGCTACTAAATTTCTAATGAAAATCATGGTAGCACGCGCCCAGATTTGCATACGCCCGAATTGGAATTCTGGCACGTGCGATTTTTAATTTTGCGAATTTTGTTTCAATTTTATCGCAACTATTATGCGTATCATGTTATGGGTAAGGTTTTTAAATAATTAAGACTTAATAAGTTAAAACACTTAATATTACAGTTAATAAGGCTTTCATAATTTGAAGAATTCTAGTCAATTTTTAGTACTATATTATTATGCAGCAGTAGACTAGTAGTAAATCGGCTCTATATATAATACCGAGTGAATGCAATTGACCTAACCTGACCTAACGTACAAACTAAGCTATAAATGTAACTTCTAATTTTACTGAAATAATTGTCAGGCAATCACTGCCAGCCTACGAGCCGTTAGGAGAAGCACACTGCCTGGCTGTTAGGGACAGCAAAATATTACATCGTTATTAGCTAGGGCAAGTGGCATTCTTTTATAGAAGACGAGTGGAGTTTAAATATACGTGTAAATATTATGTGCACATTTGGAGCAAGGACTAGATACTGTATGGCGGTAGTTCTAATACAGGTGGCATTAGTTTTGACCAAGAATGTGCAAATTGTTAACTTCTTTTGGTAGCCAATGCGAGTGTAATCAACGTTCTTCCCAATAATGCGTGAATAGTCCGACATATAATTTTCTTTTTAAGTTTGACACGCTCTGTGTGGTATGCTTGTAAATGCAGAGTACATGTATGTTTTTTGAATCAATTGCATGGTACGGTGCCCATGTACAATACAAACACGCTAGCTAGGGGGCTAATTAATTGGCAAGAAACTATCCTCCCTTCATATAGTATCATTAAGATGCCTTTCAAAGTTCAAGCATAAAAAAGAGATCCTATAATTTTTGAACGCTATTTACCGGCCATGCATGTTCGATACACGCCTCGTTTTTATCCAGATGCTGGTTCACAACAGTGTTTTCCTGTAATTAGTCGTTAATTACAAGCGATGTTACTTCATCAAGGGTGGGTTGTTTTACTTCGTATACATCTATACATGTACATTTGAGGACCTGTACATGCTCGGCAAACATTTATACCTCTTTGGGACGCGGGGAAGGCGTTTATTTGCAAGGTTAAAATTTGAGTGTAGATGGCTGACGTCATGAATTTGAATATGCAAGTTATATTGGCATCGCTGATTTCGACTTGATGAGGCATAGTGATTACAAATCCCATAAAATCTACTGGGTCGAATGGTCTTAAATATAAGTTTAAAACCTGAAAAAACTAATACTAATGTTATTAGCATCAGTTAATTGCCTCTACATGGTGGCCAACAAATCCCAAGTGTCCTAGATGTTGACAGTCTTTAGCTTAATCGAGGTGCAGTTTGACACCACTTTTGTTGTTTTTATTATTGTATTGTAACATAAAGATGTAAAGATTGAAATACTTCATCCTAAAAATGTGGTTGAAACTGTTTGAAAAAAAAAGTTAATTTTCTCCAAAAATCCTAAACTACTTCATAATTTTTCTACAAAAATAGTTCTAAAAGTCTTAAATTTCAAAATCTGGAATTTGCGTGCACCCTACTCTAGAATATCATTAAAAATGATGAATACTTTCAAAGATACAGTAGGTTTAGTTTGAAATTAAATCGTATTAAACCAATATTTTCTGCCTGACTGACTAAAATAAACTAATTAATCTCGGAGAATACGACGTCTGTTGTATAGACGAGCTTCGCTAATCAATATTGGCAATTTGACGGACAATTAAATGTGACCTTCTGCCGCATTTTCCAAGCATCACTACTGACCTGAAAACAGCTTTTAAGAAAGCCCTAAAAGTAACCAAACTAGCTCAGTGCTGTAATTCATAACTGGATGTGTTCCATATTTTTCCCAGGCTTGTCTGAGCGTCTCGGTTGACCCAGTGTTTCATCCGCAGCACGCATTTAAAAATAGATGGAAATATTGCTCGGCTGTGTCATATTTGGTGTCTTCTGTATCGTTCCAGGATTCAGTTTATTACGCCCCATTTTTTACCACGTGGTTTTGTACGCTATGGACCGGTTTGTTCTTCCCCTTGTACCTCATCGTTGGGTACCTCTTCCGCTCCGAAAAGGCAACCTTCAAATCCATGTGCTTGTAAGAACTTCGCAATTAATCTCACCCATATTGATTTTTTTGCCTCTTTTTAATAAAATGTCATTTGCATATCTTGATAGAGAAAGTGTAAGGACGTTTCGAGAAAAGGGATTTACAGTTAGCAAGTTCTTTTCTCGGAGTGGGCTGTTTTGTTTATTATGGGTAGCCACTAACTACATGTACATTCATTCACTGAGGATATTAGGTTGGTAAAACTACAGGATGATGCATACATGTATGTCTGGGCATCTCGAATATCTTCAATATGGCACTAGCTGGGTTAAACCTACTTTCACCGTAGACAAGAGAATGACGCGTGAGAATCTAACATTGTAACCGTTAAAGATAGGACAAAAAGTTCTATTAGAAAGTTGAAATGCGTCGACAAATTAGTCCAATGCTCATTTGCGACATTAAATTACCAATCGTAAAGTTGGAAAGTTAATTTTATTCATGTTTTTTGCCCAGCATTGCAGGAAAGCTCACTGAGACTCATTAATTGGACACTTTATTTCACGTCACCCACAATTAATATTTACTGAATGCACAAATTAATAAAATGGACATTTTGTATGTGCATAAATTATGACGTCAAAGCTAAACTGAGACAGCGAACTTTCGTAAAATGTACTTGCCAAATATGAATTTGCGATTAATAAATAAATGCCGCAAATGCACCGACCTACACTAATTTTAGGACGCTCTGCAAATTTTTAATAGGACTTTTTGCCCTATCTTTAACGGTTAAAACTTTAGATTTTCGCGCACCAAGAAAGTAACGTGCAATGGCATGGTCAATATGCGCCCTGGAATTCTCACGTCACTCTCTAGTCAACTGTGAAAGTAGATGTTACCTAATTGTTGCCATATCGAAGATATTCGAGAGGACCATACATATGCCTCACCCTGTACATGTATATACACTGTATTGAATATTTTTCAATGACGAAATCTGCGTAGTTTCAGTCATTTTTTGTTTACCCTTGCTTGAACGTGCCTCTGTTCTTATGTTTATTTTCTTCAGACGCCACTGACGTGATGGTCCTCTACGCTTCCAACATTTCTTTTATTTATTTGTTGAGTTGGGTCATTTTACACGAGCAATTTGTCGGCGTTCGAGTAAGTTGAATTGGTTTGATATTAAATCAGACGGCGTTACATGGACGTTTCTTGCTCTTGGTTCACCGGTGTTGTTTTTTCAGATTGTGGCTGTAATTTTATGTAATACGGGAATTGCTCTCTTGGCCTACATGGATGGCTTGACAAAAACGCCGACGCTAGGAGGAGTCATTTTAGGAGCAGCTGCTTCAGCTGGATCAGCTGTTTTTAAGGTGAGATATCCGAACATCTGGACGCCAATCGATGCGTCTCAACACATTTCTCACCATTGATCTGATAGGCGTAGTCCGTACGTGGGCGGCTTACAGCTACAGTATGGTTTTATGGGATTCTTGTCCAGTAAAACATGTGGAAAACGTCCCCTTTTTCTATAGATTCGCTGAAAATTGCCGTGTGCGGCTAACCGAATCTCAATAATCGAATTAGCGATAAATGTAATGTGTGCACGTTGAAAGCATCCCTTTGTACTATAGCAGCACTAACCGATGGACCCACCTATAGCTGGGTATTGCTAAACTGTTGTTGAAAAACCTCAAAAATACAATTTAAACTCCTCGTTTTTTGAACTATCAATATGATAATTACCTGCTATGTGATTTTCTTTCGTGAGATACTTTGAGCTACATGTACATGTGGATCCCCCTTGCTCTCCGCACGTAAAGACCCCTGGGGGGTATATTCCCCCTGTATGCAAAATTTCCAGGTGAATGCTCTGCCCTCTGGCGTTGGTGATAGGCCCTCGTGCGCGCAAATAGGCTAACGTTAAAAATCTTACAAACAAACAAACAGGCTACACGTACGACTGTAAAGTTGCTGAGTGAGTGGCATTTTCCGCCATCTTGGAAAAACGCAATTGATTTCTTTCAATATGGAACTCAATTCCTACATGGAATCTCACCTACTGCGGTTGCCATGGTTGCCACGTGCACCACTTCTCGCGCATCTGCACGTGTCTATTCAATGAATCAACGCTTTTAAAATTTAGGCGGCAAATTCAAACTCAGAAAGACAGTCAATGCTATATATGTATTGATGATAAGAAAATCAGCGATTAATTCGCTATTTTTCACTTTTATTCAAACTCTTATAAGCACTTTTTATGTTTAAACGTGTCGCTTATTAATGGACTTTCGAATACATGCATATACATGGATAATGTCAGCATTTGTCATCACTTTCAAACCATCCTCCTAAATGATGACAATTATTGACTAAAAATTGTTATCGAATTAAACGAACTTTTTCTAAAAATAAGGTCAAAAATGATAAATTTTAGTCCAGAAAGTGCTGCGAATAATATGAAAACAATTTTTTTGCAAATGTGCATCACAAATGATGAATTTTAGCCCAATGTTTTATTAAACAAAACTGATGACATCGTCATTTGGCCTCTCCTTACCCCACTTTTGTCATCATTCATCAGCATTTAGCTGATCCCTCCACCTCCAAGGTGATGATGATATTATACTTGAACGTCCCCTTACCATACCTTGTCGATTATTACGTGGGTATAAATAGATTTACATTATCAGGTTATTAAGTACATCTTGTTATCATATGGGGTGGATCCGATTGTTAAAGCGACAGCTTTGGCATGAACTGAATTGCTATTTATGGCCATCTTCTCAATTTGTTTCTGCAGGTGCTGTTCAAGAAAGTGGTTGGTGAAGCCAGCTTCAATCAAATCGCCCTATTTTTTACAGTCATCAGTCTTTTCAATACGCTTTTCTTCTGGCCATTGGCCGTCACCTTGTACTTCACCAGTTTAGAAATCATCAAATGGCCGAACATTCCTTGGATTGATTTGGTTGGAGCCGCGGGCTTGTCATTAGGTAAAAATACTTCTTGCTTTCCTTTATAAATTCTGTTTTCATGCATCCTGAATGAGAATCGAATCTTGAATTCTGATGGAAACTTTAATATTGCATTACGAAATGCAGTTACGAATCTTTTGGGCAACTTCGGAATTGCCGTCACGTACGAAATATTTATAACACTGGGGCTCATAGTTGCAGTGCCCTTATCTGCAGGTAATATTGGCAATTAAATTTTGTTCATATTTTCTGTCATAACGTTCATTCGATTTTTGTTCATTTCAGCCCTGGATATTGAGTTTTACAATGTCCAGTTTGTTGGAATGAAGCTTTCTGGGGTTATTCTGATCGTTAGTGGCTTCATGTTGGTTTTGTTTCCCGAAAACTGGCCAGATTTTTTGACAAAACTAATCCACTTGAGGAGGAGACGACCTCCACCTGAAGAACCTCAAACACGATTGGACGGGTCAGGAACACGTTCGAGACTAAGATCACCCAGCGGATTAATAAGATAATATCTTCAGGTAATCCTTTCGGAACCTTACATCCTAACTGCGAATTTACGAACTAATTGAGAGAAATATCAAAATAAGGATGGAAATAGAACCAGCTGCCAACTTTTCTAGTTCATGCAAATTTTGTTCATCAGACGCCCATTTCAAGCACCGTGTCTACCAATTGTTGGCAATTGTTAGAGACGGTTCTCCATCTTCTGAATTTCTCTGGTCGAATTCTCTACACAGTTGCATGCTCTCTAAAGTATAAAGGTGCGTTTACACTGAATAACAAAACGTGTTATATTGCAATGTTATACAACTTGTTTGAAAATAAGAAAAAACATCATTTAGCATCTTGTAATATTGGTGACCCACGTAATCGAGTGGGTGTTATATAACAACTTGTACAACAGTTAAAAGCTAATTTGTTATATTAGTGTTTTGTGATATTATAGTGTAAACGTAGCTTAATGGGCCATTTGTTGTTAACATTGATACGAATAGGTTACCGAAGTTGTTGTTTGGATAAATGTTTACTTCCCGGAAGTACCCTGGTCAATTGGTATACCCAGTTTAGAACGCTCCCCTACTCTCTGGAGAATTCGGACATTTGATAATTTGAAGCTTGTGGGCGTCCATGCACAAAATCGATAGTCTGCCACTTTTTTAGACTCAAAGGATTTACCGATATAGAATAATTGACGTTAATAGGGCTCTATTTATTTCTAAAATTACATGTACAGTGTACAGTATATGGAGCCATTAAGTTAGTGTACAACTAGCCGTTGCACGAAACGTTTGATTGAAATCGAACGTTGGTCGCTGAAGGAGTTTCATCAGCGATTTGTGAAATTGTGGAATCATAGCGACGAAGCCTGGTAACATGAGTTAAACTTTAACGTGCCATTAAGTCGAGAATGGTGCAACTGTCATGCAGGAATGTAATTACAAAGTCCACCCGGCCCAATAAAGCGATGCTCATTGGATTCCTGTTACTGCAAGAATTTCAGTGTGACGTAACAAAAATGTCGACAAAGTTATTTTTTAGATTTGTATTCTTTTTCTCTAATGTTCACCCGTGGAGCCCATCCATGTATCAATGAAAGAAAAGTGGATTTCTATGAAAAGGTGTGTTTGAAATGTTGCGATTCAAGTTTAGTTATTTCTTAGGGACGATATACATGCGTACATGTACATGTATCAGTATTGGAAAGGAAGTACGCTACTGTTACTAGTAGTAGCCTATGCAAAATTTTATTGACGATAGTTATTTGTTGCATTTACATTGTGCTGTTTTGCATGAATAATACATGTAATAGCCAAGCAGACCTTTAGCAATACGGTTTCTTTGATGATTGGCCGGTAACCTTGAACTTAGTTTAGTGAGCAATATAAAAATGTCAAAAAAGTTATTTTTGTGGAAAATAATGCGGGGCTTTATCGTTTTAGGCATGTTCTTGAATACAGTGCATGTACTGTAGAAGTAATTTTTGGTCTAACAAGAAATATTGTATTGTGCAAGAACAAGGGCCTTCCATAAAGCAGCAAGACGAAAGGAGCAGTTTTAATGAATCAAGTGCATACTGGTAAGTTACCAGAATGTAAAGCTCATTATATTGTAATTTACGCAAATATTCGTCACAGGAGCATGTGTTGTATATATCCTTTCAAAGAAATGAATTTTAAAAAATAGATAATTGATCAGTAAGTTTAATTTTTATTACTTTATTGAAATATATTTTTGTATTCTAATTTAGAATTTACTAAATATGCTCTAACAATGTAATCAAAGCACATGACCTGCACTATGCTGTACCTAAAGACCACTGTGATCGAAAACACAGAATAACTGAACTAACCCATGCGATTTGTTACAAATGTATATCATCTATTTGAATCTGATCCGTGAAAATGGTAAAATAGTTGTATGTGCATGTCTTTATGGAAGGCTTATATCGGTATAGGATGTCATTTGAATTGTGTGAATTAGAACAATATCAGTAAAAGGGAAGTGTTCAACATGTTAGGGTATAGGAATTGGGTTGTCCATAAAGAAAAAATATCTGCATCTTCATTTTTGTCATCCCGTTAATAGCCCTATCTAAAAGTTGGACAAAATCATGTAGCTGTTTTTTCTCCTCGCACATTTGAAGTATTTTGAGAAAATAAATATATTTACAGGGTATGACTTTTCATGATAATTTTGAACCGCCAAATCGCAATACGAACGTAGGAATGGTCAATGTAGTCATGTAATTAAGCAATACATCCAATTGTCAAAATGATCGAGTGCTAATCATGCAAGGCATGTCGAGGCATCTTCCTGGGAATTAGCTGTTATCTAATTGAATTTCATGGAAAAACAAATTTGCCAGTGTTTAAAAAGAAACTTATTCGAGAGGATGTGAGACTTAGAGTACCAGTTAGGCTGAAATAAACTGTTTAAATGCAGTAACGTGGCTTCTTTTGAGCGACATTTCTTGAACTCTGATGGTGAATAATCCAACGAATAAGCCCTTAAGTTCGAATCTTCAGATCCCTGAAATTGACAAATCTTTTTGGATGAATTTGAACATGTAATAACTGGCTCGTGACACGTAATTAATGCAATTGATCCACTTATACAACATATACAATACCAATGGAATATGGCGCATGGTAAACGACACATTATGGTTTGGAAAACAAGTGACAAAATGCACTGTTAAGATTTGAATGAAGATTGAATTTAAGGCGATGTAAAAAGTTTAGAATATTGAACAATTAAAAAAGCTTTGGTCCAAAAGAACCCGATTATGAAAATACAACGATAATCTTGATGTCCTCATGACATACAAATGTAAAAAATGTACTGAAAAGGTACAGTGTACGTTATAAGATACAGTTCAAAAACACAGACACAGAAACAACTAGGAAGGACAAGATAGATGACCGCTCTCCCTCCTCCAAAAAGAGCAGATTCTCTCACTGGAAGCTCCCCAATTAATATTTTGATTCAGTATAATATAATTAAGATACATGATCCTCCAAGATCCTGTTTCAAAAAGTTACTTTAACTAGATCCGATGCTGTCGTATATAAGATAGTAAGAAAACAATGATACGAGCAAGGAATTCTTGAGAATTTGATTCCTTGTGACCTGGTGCATTTCAAATTTAGCTTGAATTGTTTGTAAAATATAATACCACATTTTTGTCGAACTTTTGTTTACAACTGAACAATCGTTGAGTGGTACCAAATTATCTTTTTGCCACAGGCCATCCTGTGCGATCCTGTTTCTAAAACTTGAAACAGTTTCAATTTTGTGGCACCCAGTTTATGCACTGATGCACTGATGTAAAAAAGTGAGTTTATTACACGTTTTTAGCTCACTAGTAGCATCATAGGGATCGTATAAGCGGCATATTACAGCAAGTCGTAGACTATGAAAGTTCTATACGACAATTTTAAAGTTTGTGAAGCTTTTTAGCTGCTGTATCTCTAATCGTTTATGACCTCAAAGTTTTATACATCTTATCAATGCAGTTTATGAAAACTCCCGTCCTAAACTTATTTGAAGAGGAACCCATTCAATTTTTGATGAACTTTACAATGGCTTTGGCGAGAATTGACATTTACAAGGGCTGAATGAATTTCCGACCAACATTTTTTTCTTCTTGAAAATGGATGACATTTTCCATTAATACTATGCCATAAAGGGGTACAATGGTGATAGACATGTGAATAATTGAATTTTTATGTACAGTATGCATTACTGAACAGCCTTTAGATGCGAGCGATGTAACATTAATTTCAACTGTTATATTGAAAGCAGCGATTGCAGTGTTGAAATTGTTTATTTCATAGCACTATCAGCCCGCTTTCTAATATCATGAAATTGTTTTAAATTGCCAATTGTGGACATTCGTGTATATAATGAATAGAAAACGACTATGGTATCCTTTGCAGTATATACCACATTCATTCCCACCAGATCCATATAAAACGTAAATCACATTTTGAAAATACATAACGCTATATGCATGTATTCATCAATATGCTGCATTATACACGTATTTCTGGATCTAGCGTTCAGGGCCCCATTCCACAAAGTTGTACATGTAGAGCTATGGAGTAATCCGTAAGTGTTTGTTCCACAACAAAAGAAAATGACACGGCGGTGATATTACCCCATACCTTACAAGTTACTAATAATTAAAGTTGTTCGATATTTTTGGTGAAACACCACCCTTACAAAAATTTGAAAGGTATTTTTAAAGTTGCTAGTAGGTAGGCTTCCATTTTTTTGTATTTTTGTTGGTATCAGAAATGTTTCAACAAGTATCAAATAAGTCTAATCGGGTGCAAAATATACCTATCATAGGTTTCAGAGGGATACCTTACAGTTACAACAATTTGGAAACCTATGAAATACATTGGATATAGAGGAAACCATTCAACAACCAATAATGAAACCTTAAAGAAACCATCGTAGGTATCTTTTACAAGGTTGCAAATCGTGTTTACTAATAATACACCATAAAAAGACCTTGATACCTACTGGATACTAGAAATTAATCAAAGTTATACCTAGATTTTTTGTAAGGGAATAATAACAAGCCCATATTTTCCAGTCCATACATTTGTAACTTGTAAAATAATACCTGTACCCGTTTGTGGAATATTGCCCAGTTTGTATCCATCATGATGCATGAAAAATTCTGGGGTACCCTACGATTTCCTTGATCCACTACATATGAAAGGATGCGTTTCTTGCAGAGCGTTCATAGCTCGAATGATGCGACATCTTCAGCTTGCAAACCTTAGATCATGCAAGCATACTTTATGCAAAAGTTGTTCTGACTAAACAGTAGTTGTTTCTAACTATAAAGTTGCCATAATTTTTCTGGACTGAATGCATAAAAATTGCCTGAGTTTCAGATAATGTGAGTAAAATGGGTGTTGATACACACTCATTTTCAGGTTAATTTCAAAGATTGTTGGGTCGGTCCAAGTTCATCCATGGACTGGGACGTTAACGATGGCGTTGGGAATATCGATATCATCGGCATCGATATCGACGAATGTTTCCAACTGCCTTAGAAATTCGTCCACATTTCCGTGGACAGTGTCGCCATCCCGATCCGCCCCTGCAGTGGTCGGTGCGCTGGACAGGGAGGAGGGAAGGTGCGGTGACCCATTGCGAGACAGACTGGGTGCAAATGCTGAGATATCAGGAGAGACATTGCTAGCGGGGGTGGCCCAGGGGGACGTGTCTAACCTTTGGAGGTCCGAGTCATTGTCCACGTTGGGGGTATGCCATACCCCGTTGGGATACGAGTTACCCTCCTTGTAGTCGTACTGGTTGAATTCCTCTTGCATAGACTTGGACTTCATGTCGAAACCGTTGTTCCATTGTTCTTGATACACCTCCCCTGGAATGTGCTGGTTTTCCACCAGGCCCGAATTGTACTTCACGCTTTCTGTTGGGACGATGAATTCGTCGCTTATGTTTCTAGCTAAATCGAAGTTCACTTTGTCGTATTCTTGGTCTTTGCTGAAAAAATAAACGTTAGAAAGAATAGCATTCCAATCACCCTGTGGTATCAGTTATGATGGAAACAGATAGTTAGAAAGAGTGAGAAAACTTATGGCATTGGTACTGTCATCTGCCTGAAGTTAGCAGCGGTTTAGGTTTGGGGAGTGTGGGATATGGTTTTGTTAGGTAAGCCTTTCAATTCACATGTGAACAGCAATTTTCATACTGTGACAATAGTTTTGTAATTCACTGTATATTTTTAGTAGTTTAATGTGATATCCATGATATCCATCCAATTTGAAAAAAAAATTGTGATTTCTCCGTTGCTAACGGACTAAATTATTATAGAAATAACTGAAAATTAATGTTTGAAAAAATTATAACAAAATAGCGTTGGTTCTTTTTTCGTTTCACTTTTAAATTAAATAATCGGGGCATTTTTTTAAGATTTCTTAAACCTGTGAACCATCTAAGGGTACAAATATTTCCGCAAAACAATATTGTGGTATAATCTATGTCAGGAGCAACTTTCTAAATGTCTTGACAAGAAGCAAGCGACTCATCATGAATGTTTAATGTTAAACAAGCATTCATAGATGCGAGATATAGATGCGATGTGACTCTGATTTGCTAATTTTTTTATTCCCCCTACCCCTTGTAACACTTTGTAACAAATCGAATACCCTCTTTCCCTACTGTTAGGCAACACAAGGTTTTTTTTTCCATTTCTCGCAAACTTTTTAAATATTTTTTAATTGACATCCCTACATGGCTTGAGTGCTGAAATTTGGCACTCAGCTTAACTGTTTAAAAATCCCCGTTATTTGCTGTATATTTCATTTATCAACCATTTTTTGATCCGCCTTTGCAGTGTACGTGACGTTACGTAACAAAATCTGAAGCTTCTCTCCCCCTTGTAATATTTTGTAACAAATCTCAAACCCCCTCTCTCTCCCTCTAGAGTTACATGATTTGTGGACACTCCCTACGGTGTGAATTAAAAAAATACACCATCTAAAATGTAAGCATTGGAACAGCAGGCGTGGAAAAGCACTCTAATTGAAAAAAATATATACAGTAGTATCTAGGATGGAAACCTTAGCAATGCTTCAATGTTCTCCAAAAGGAAAACATGTTATTGAGAATTTGGAGTTGTATTGCATAATACGTTTTTCTCATATGTAGAACAAGACCATGAAATGTTGATGCAACACGGCGAAGCCTGTGGTCACCATAGCGATGACAGCAACTTTTGTACATCAAGGTCTTTGCAATTTGTAGCTTGGCAACAGTTGGTTTCAGGCAAAAAAATTGGCAATGTACAAACTGTTAGTCTAGATGTCGATGCCATAAACTATTTACATACGGCAATTAAAGGCAAAACAACAAGGGAAACTGTATTTTAAGGCAAAGCTTAATTGCTCTGCAAGCTCTTTTTTCTGTAGAATAATATAAGGCAAGCCGAAGTCGTTTAAAATTTATGCTATGCACTTTTAACCGCTAAAGTATATTTGCTTCTTTATTTAATTTTTTTTTTTGAAAACTACTAAGCTTATCGCAGTCAACATGACATGCCTCTCATTACATCTTGGATATCTTGAACTCTGGCCCCCTAATGTAGGGCAATCACTGATAACACATTTGCTATACGTATTGCCTGCTGTAGAAGTGTACATGCAGTGTATTTAGCAATACAATACGTTAATTTCCATCATTTTTTGTTATCATTTGCTTCCAATATTCATGAGTTATTATCCTCTGTTAAAATACTATTCAAACTTTACTTGCAAAATGCTGTAAAGCTCAGAATGCATCGTCGCAAAAAAATCTCAATTGAAGGTTATGTAATGCTCCCTTGACCTTAAGTCTGGAGAAGAATGGAGCCAAGTCGTGGAAGAGCACGGTCGTGATCGATTAGTATAGGAATCGTCCGGCTATTGTCTGGACATGACTTTGAAAACCAGGAAAACCAAAAAAAAACTTATATCCGTAATATGAATCGCATTATTGGTTTCACATAATGGTGTATCCCTGTTCAATCGATAACAGAACGTGCAATAATAATGAGAAAAGTAGCGAAATATGAACGTGACATGCCAGGAACATCCCTTCATGGGGACTGAATGCCTCAGTTATCAGGCTTAAAAATCCGATTATATGAAATTGAATCATACTCACTTGCACATACATAATACTTTGGCCACTATGATTACTATGAGAAGAAGGCCGCATGACGCTGCCACCATTATGTAATTGAATACTGCATAATCCTCTGTGAAGCCATTTCCTGACGTGGTCGAATTATCCCCCATCTTGGTGCCTTTATAGTTGAAATATTTGAGCAGTGATTACGAACCTCAAATATTAAATAATTGGCATAAATTGAATCAAATAGAGTATAATGTAGTGTCAAAAGACAATTCTTGTAAATTATCTCGTCAATATCATGTGGCGTCTTCATTTGTTGCTTTTGACAAACATTCTTAACTCTAGAACATTACTCTGGGGTCATTTTTGACCCTACATGTGTTTTTTTAATTAATCGTATGAAGAAATTTTTAATATCTGTGTTCTAGCTTGACTTCGTCTCCAGATACATATAGCTGTATATTCAGTTTATAGAATCATTCAAAATTTTGCATTTTTTTTTTTGAGAAAAAAAATTGTTCGCTTGGGGTATGAAATAATTCCACAGTATTGTTAACGAACATATTTGTCAGATCGATGCTAAATTTATTCCCTGTTAATCTTTTTTTAAGTGAAACTTTAAAATTGTACGAACTGGCTTCTTAGTTATATTTCTTGATGAGTTGCACTAAACAGATTTTAAAACTGGCTATCACCAATACCTTGAATATCCACACTTTGATGCAATAAGCACAAATTTAGAGTATTAGTGGGATATGTGCACATCTCGCAAAAGAGGACTTCTTCTAACAGCTTATTGACTTTGCGGGGCAAATTGCAAACCTAACCTAACCTAAGCTGACTTGTGCCTGCTGGTTAGATTCTTTGGAAAAACAAGCCGAGCTGCAAGCCGCCCAGCCAAGCTTAATAGCTGTTAGGGGGAAGCCCACTGTAAGGGGAGGTGTACACATATCCTATACCGGATATAGCCAAATTTTGCCAAAAAAAAGCGTGATTTCCGCTGAAAAATCATTAATCCCAAAACAGTATTCGCCTCTGCGTTTATTTAGCGTGCATGTTAAATGCAAATTTGAGAATAAATTAATGTTGCTAACAACGTAAGCACGAAACCGGCACAGGTATGTTAGCACTTTCCCAATAATTGAACATTGTTATATTTAAAATTGGTGTTTTACGTTCGTTTTTAGGTCGTTGATAGAGTTGAGATGAATAAACTTACCCGATATTGATAAGACGAAATTGCTGCACTAAACACACTAATTTAGAGTAAACGGTTTGTCAGTTCTGCAAAAACTGACTCCTCTGACCAGACTCCAATGCCCTCTGATCTCGTCTGTGTTGTGCACGTTAACTATTCAATAGGAGGATAACAGCGTAGTAAATGGCTCGTTGTCACGCGTGCATGGGTGTGTGTCCATCGAGGAGCCACCTGAAAGTCCAGGCATTCATTTGCAATTCAAGCCCATGTTAGCAACAGCCTTGTATTAAGGAAACTTGGTAGTGTGTTTAAGCTTTTCGGTGGAATTCGACTGACCGAAAATGCTTTAATTTTTTATCACTTGCTGAGCAATATCTCCTCATAATTTATGTATGGTTAATGAGCATATACCGACCTGGGAATGTTGGGGTATTTCAGTTGGAAAAGCCACAGGTAATTGAGTTATGGATTTTTTTCAAGGCACCCCCCGAACGTTTTTCGTCCTCGTTTGAAAATAGTTTATCGATAACGTGAACATGGAGTACTTTTTCGATCAAATTACCAGCTAATATTCTGCGATTAAAGGTCAAACAGAATAAGGCTTCGAGAAAAACTTGCGTTTTTGGGATACAACCTTTCATAACTTGCATTCGAGGGGTTTTTAAAGCGTTATCCATGTATTGTGGGCCATCATCCACGATCTCGAACGTATTTTTAAAAAGTTTAAAGTTGTTGATTTCTCATGAAAGGACCAGTTTTGCTCCGCAGACTTTAAATGACATGAAATGTCAGGTGAATTAGAAGATGTGTATCACATTTCCACACTTTAGCGCACCGATAAATGAATGATGATAACTGAACAGACAGAAATGAACCACGTCTTTTCGCGAAAATGGCATGGAAGGCATATATTTTTTTTTACGGATTTGTGATGGATAAATCTCGGAGTTAATTTCGAGTTTCAGCAAATTGAAATAAATTCTAAATAAACAGCAAATCGCTACCCCAAATAATTCCACTAATAAACTCAATTTTGCACGTAATAAGGTAGGGATGTGGCTTCAGAAGCGGACATATCTTTTTACAAAAAAAAATACAAGCATACGAATGAAGATACATTTAAGTGAGAATTCACTGTCCTGTAGAATAAGTTTAGTTCCTGCTGCTATGCGCTAGCATAGACATTGTGAGAAAATGGGCTTCTCCTAACGGCTCGTAGGCTGGCAGTGATTGCCTATGGTTAGATGAAGGTATAAAGGCATTTTATTTGTAGGTCAGGTTAGGCTATGTTTAATTTAGCTTAGGTCAAGATAAACACAAAACAATGAAAAAACTTAAAAATAATAAATTGCGACAGCTAAGACAGATGTCATTTTTGATTAGTATACACGTATGGTTGAAATGCTCTGTACAAGCATTTTGTGTACATTTGGAGCAGGGATAATTATTTCTCAAGTTTGAAAGGAAAGTCAAATTGGTAAATACCATTATGATTTATTCAACGTTGGAATAACCTCATAAATTGGACATTTTTTTGGAGACATTTTTGAAGGAAATTTGAAATAATTTTCTGAAGTTAATTTATCGTACGTGTATTATTTAAGTTCAAAAATTAAAAAAAAATATAAGTACTTATTCTCGTGTTTCTTATTTCATGAGCGCTATACTGTAAACGTAAAGCAACTATCCAGGACTCGATTAATTTATAAAATGTCAGACCATTGGAAATCGACATAAAAATGGTATGACAGCGAAATAATACGGCTTGTGCGTCAGGAGACTAATAATTATCGCGAAAATGCATAGTCAAAATAATTCGACGCGCTGGACATTGATCAGACTAGTACACGGTGTTATTGAATTAATTCTGCCCACGTTGATCGCCCATTAATCGAATTGCTTTTGTGTGACGTTTTGCCCTATAATCTACATTAGCCTTAGTTGCTAAGTCCAATTTGACGATGCATTCTTTATTGCCTTTATTCGTAGTAACACATTTCTATTCCACACAAACGAGCAAAATGCAGTTAGAAATTATTGATTATGCTATTCGTCTTCCTTGCTCGTAATTGCTGATTTGCATTCGTAAAAAGTGTGAGCACTCATTCTAATTCATTTTTTAATGGAAGTCGTAAATTGGATATTCATATTTGTTATGATAGTGGCTTTAGCCCTTTTTTAGTAATTTTATTTATGAAAAGCCATGTAACTATACGTGGGTGAATTAAATAATTGACCTTTTGATTGCCCGAAATAGTGGTTTAACTACAGGTAAACGTTTCCTTTGACATTTATTTAAATTTAGTGTGCCTACAACAATTACCGGTATAGAAAAGAACAAACTATCACATATCAGAAAGATAAATTAGCCAGAATAGAACGACAGCGTAATCGGACCAAGTGATGATAAACATCAAATTATGAAAAAATCAGAGAGCTAGTGAACATTTTAATAACCAGTGAAACGCATATTAAAATTATAATAACTGATTCTATCTGAACCGAATTTTGAATTGAAACTGTTCCAAGACAGTGCTTTCCGAATATTGTTACATATACAGTACAAGCACTAGAACACACTGCCAACAGTACATAGAATCAGTAACTACGAGCCATTATTGTGAGATGATACAATTCCCCATGGAACAAGACATGCATTAAGCTTGAAAGAGTGAACGCTCATTAAAAGTCAACATGACATATTAGCTCGTTCACAATCTAACCAATCTAATAGACGAGAACCAACAGATGGAAAATGTTCATTATGGAAATTTGTTTATTTATAAATGCATAATGATAATTGGATTGAGGTAAAAAACATGCGCTTGTGTCTGTGTCGAGATAAAAATAATCTGTAATTAGTCAGCTTCTGTTTTTCTCGATCTCTTTAACTTCGGAAAAGGAGCTGAAAATCGAAAAACAAATCTGGTTTTATTTCTCTGTTCAAAGGAAATTATACATATAATGTATTAATTTGTGAATAGAACATTTTTTACCATTCTGATTTTCTCCTTTGTAAAATTCTTTCAACAAACAAACTGCTTCATCTGCTCTTACTCCACTTTCACACTGAAAAGAGCAAGTTATAGAATAGTTAGAGAATAATTATGGTTTCAGAAACTATGACGATTCACTTATTTATGCTTTACAAACACAATTTTAGTTAATTATAATTTGCTCCAAGTATTTTTATTAAAAAAAAATGTCAACTTGCCTCCAAATTTAGTCGTTCATTATTTGAAGACCTTGCTATACCATCGTCATGGATGCTGAGCACAGATCCGCATCCACCAAACCTTTCATTTGAACAACCATATATAATCTTTTTTATATCTGTGGACTACATTAAGAAATCTGCTGAATTTCGATGGAGTAAATCGCAATATATCAATTACACGTAAAAAATTACGAGTATATTATCTCCAAACATAAAAAGGATACGAAGAAGTTTAAGAGCAGAAGCACACATTATGCAGGGCTCTACGGTGACGTAAATGACGCAATTTGCGAAAACCTCTGCAGAATCAGAATTGCGATCCTGGCACCATCGCAAAACTTGATCAACGCAATCCATTTCTGCGTGACGAGTGGCCTGATACATGAAAAAAAAATTAGGTTTGGACCCATTTACGAAATTAAGTAATCTTAAACGTTATTTTAAAACCAACATTTTTTGTTTCGTTGACTTTATTTCCACTTCTGGCTATTATATCGTCTTTGTATACAAAAACGCATCCGACAGGTACCTCCCCAGTTTTTAGAGAATTTCTTGCCTATGGATAAACGCAAATTCAAATTTTTTTGCATTTACAGTAAAAGTTTGCAGAGAAAACATTGTTTAGGCAAAGCTGAAAGAGTATCTTGAATGCAAATTATCAATGCATTTACCAATTCAAAGGCGTTGTCCATAAACGACATTCTTTAAATAGATCGATACAGCCTCCCCCACTACTGACACTTAAAATAAAAGAGAACAATTGCTATAAAGTACGCTCTTGCGCTGCAGTTATTCAAATATTAATCAATATTGTATTTGCATATACAATGTATGTGTACGTACAGTATATGCTAACATGTCAAATATATATTTAGGCCTATATACTATAAAAAGGCGACCTTGAGTGGATCTTTAAAGGGGCCCTTTTCTAGTTGATACACTTAATGCTAATAATGTTCTAATTGCAAGTACTATATAATTCACAGGTTATTTTAGGTGCACCGTGCATAACAGTTGGCCCTATACATTTATCCATAACGATTTGAATTCAGATGAGGTATAAAGGGATGTTGAAGAAAATAGCTTAACATTTTAAATCGAAATTGGACACGTTTGAGAGAACAAAATTGTAGATATTCTGAATTTTGCTACACTATATAAAACATAAATTCACTTTAGTCACATTCAGATGACAAATGATTAAATAATTTGTATTCAAAATTTTCCTTATTTTCAATTTCTCAAATGCAGAACAATAGATTCTACAATATCAATATGTAAGTTTCGTGAGTTTTTTATTGCCATTCAAAGGCGTTCCGAAAACTAAACTATTATAACGTTTTCATACTCTTTCTCCAGCGCATCGAGGCCCTTTTGGAGCTCCGTAGTATAATTTTCCCATAATGATGGGCCTCCTCCGGATTCCGTAAAAGTAAGCCATGTTTGGTTTCGCGCCTGCGCAGCTGGTCGAAGCAGCTGAATTGTGTTGGTGCGAAAATTCGGGATTTTTCTTTCTTTTCCATTATGCATTTTAACTGTCTATTGGTTTCAGACGGAATATGAAGCAAAGTGTTAGTTTCTTTTGAAAGTCTGCCAAATAAGTGATTGGTCGCTGAACGTTTTTAAAAGTGAAATTTAAAGTGAACGTGTTTGCATTTCGGAAGGCTTGTTCTGGTGCGGTTGTCATAACAAGTCGTTCACAGCTGATGATAGCTTTTTAAAAACCATTTTGAACCCAGCTTATCTACGGGTAAGTCAGCAACCATTCTTTTTAATCAATTTAAGTGCATTTCTGTATTTACTATCAGAGCTGTATGGCAGAACTTAATAAACCATCGCTGTTTACGAAATTGTCTTACAATATTTGCGTGTCCTTATAGGTTCACAATTTTTAAGTGCATGTGCTAATGATAAGGCATTTTTGCTTCTGTCAACGATAGAAGCAATACGAAAACAGCAACTGATGCAAAATATAGATGCATTTATTGATATATTACTACAGAATTGCTAATTACATGTAGCCTACGTGTGTTATAATGCTAACAGTTTTACGTAAAGTCATACCCGCCTATACGTTTGTAACCGGTACATTTGCGTAAATCCCTGTACCCTTTGTTATTGTATCCATCATTGCATAATTGAGCAATTGTGGAGTTATAAAATACCAGTTTGGTTTTTCACCTAATCTTTGGACATGCTTGTTTCCCGACATCATATAAGATCATGTCAATAAATGAAGCTACCTAGCAACCGTTTTCTGAGGTAGTTTTCGACATGTTCATACATGTACATCAGTGTAGATGTAGGCTATATCATGGCATCACACATCGTAGGCCTATAATATGCGATTGTGTCCCACAGCGACTCAAAAAATTACAAATTTTGCTAGCTCGAACATGTCCAATACTACAGAATGTTATCAAATTGGTTTGTTGGTAGGTCTATATGCTGTAATAATTATAGTAACATAAGTTGTCATAAAATTATGACAGGTACTCGTAATGTTAATTCACTAGGAATGACTGCCGGTGGTAGCCATTTTTACTGCATTCTAATATGACCAATGGCAGGTTGTTTTGGTTCAACGATTTAATTGACATTATTTCGCCATCAAAACAAACAGTTACTTAAACTCTTATTACTGGAATAGCTTAACACCTACGTGTCATATGTTAGGTAGGACATGAAAATTACTTAAACTCTTGATTCACACAGAACTAGGAAAACGAGCTTGTAAAAAAAATCGGTTAGACTGCTAATTATTAGTTTCCCTGTCTACATCCCAGGCAATATAAAAATTCCTCTGAAATATTTAAACCTGCGTTGACATTTGAGAACCACTGAGCTGCTGAAAAACATATATATGTATGGTAATGAAAATCATACCAATGACATTTTCTCTTTCCCTGAGATCCAAAACCATAATACTGAAAATTTAATTGCAGAATGCAAAACTCTTTGGTTGCACCAAATTTTGGATGTAAAAAAACCCAAATGCAGTACATTGCACTCAATGATTGCCTGAATAGCTCTACACCTACACATGTCGTGTGTTAGGCAGAACATGCGAATTTTCGTCTATCAATAGATGTGGAAATGAAAATTTCAATCGCGTGTGACTGGAAGCTGCACTTCAATAGGTCATTGGCTTTATAGCCTAAGGTTTATGGTCGTAATCTCATTCAACTTTCTCTGTTGTGTCCAGTACAATCACAGGAAGCTGCTGTAAATTGAAGTACAGTGCATAGTGTCATGTTCCAATTTCCCTACCTTGGCTTTTGTTCTATAGGGATCTAGTAGACTCAATGAAATGTGGCCTTGAAAGCTTTTCTGATTATTTGAGTGTGTGCCAGTTGGATAGGCTATCTTCATTTTCAGGTATCTATTTTTGAACGAGGATTAGACTGATCTATGTATTTCTATGATCCTGTTTACACTTTGCATCCTCAGCATCTTCGGTTGCCATGATCGAGTCACGTTACAAGGTTAGAGAGATTGAAATCGGCAGGTAACACAGCGACACAATTTAGATTCTGATCAATAACAGAAACCCCATTTCCACGCAAAGATGACTTTGAATGCAGCCTTGACCTGGTATCAAAACAAGGTAAGTTTTTAAAGCGTTTATGCAGTCCATGGTTAAAAGGTTTAAAAGGAGAAATAAATTACTTTTAGTCAGTGCCTGCAGTATATGGAGATTTGTAAAAAAAAAACCTATCATTGCTTTCTATTATGAAAATAAAAATGCAAACCTGTTACTAAGATGTGATGGAGGCCATGAAGGGAATTTGTCCATCATCTTGTTTATTTCATTACGTGTTATTTTTCACTCAAGGGTGAAGAATTAAATTTAGCTCTAAGAGCACAACATTTCTTTCTTCCTGGGAATTTTCCAAATGAGTTTTATTTAGAATGAAAACCGTTCACGAAAGAAATCCTCAAATTAACAAATGGTACTTATAAAAAAATCTAATGGCCCTAATGTCGAACTGAAGCTAATCTTACATGAATAAGAATAAAAGAAAAAAGGCAAGAACAAAAAATACGAGGCATGAACAGGTTTGGCAAGGTTTTTAGCATAAGACCAGGTAATCTAAAATTTTAATTTGATCTATCATGACATCACTCCATTAGTTTAAAACAAATTATTTTCCTAATTATAAACAAGTGGTTAACTCGTATCATTCTAATAGATACTATATGTTTCATTTCATAGATTGGAACATATGACAAGCAGTCATGGGAAAGAAACGTGGAAAAATGTATCTTAAAAGTAAGCTTGGTATTTTCTAACCATACATGTTTGTTTGAAATAGTTACATGTATGATGTGAACCAATCTTAACGCTAGTACCAACATAGCTGTGCGAGCAAGTAACTTATTTTTGACTCATCTTAACATCTATTTTCAGGGATTTAGTAATGTGCCCAAAAAGTCTGCTAAGATAAAAACTGACTTCATAGATGTTGATCTTGTAAGAGGTTCGTCATAGTTTTAAATCAGATAGGATAGGAAAACAGCGGTAATGCTTTGCTTCTTGCATTTGGATGATACTGGTTTGAAATCAGGGTTGGCCAACCCTGACTTTGGTTTTCAAATTTTTTTCCAAAGTTGGCTTCAGGCAAATAATATATCCAGCACTGATAATTAACCTTCGATAAACAAACTTCATTGCTTTTATCTTATTAAATTGTGGTTAGGTACAACTTTTCCAAAGGCTAAACCACAACATGGAATGCTCGTCGTTGCCCGAAAAGCATTTATTCGAACAGTTTTTTTGCCATTCTTCATGGCATGGTAAATATTACTTTACGTTCCACTGCACACATTTGTCAAAGGTTTATAGCTGATGTTAAATATGAAAACCATTAATACATTTGAAGGTGGCAACAGCAGACAACGAGAAAGTTCGCTTATGTACTTCTCATCATGTATATTCTTCAGTTAAGCGTTGTATTTGTTTACTTCACGCAGTGTTCTAACAAGGATTGGGAGGTGAGTTTTCAAGTCAGTTCTTTTCAATAGGCCATAAAAATTAAGACAGATCAGGTTTTAATGTGTAACATGTGGCACCCTTTAATGTTATTGTTTTGTTTAACGGTGTATTTCAGGAGGTTTCGTTTACAGAAATCATCAGTCCAGTAATAATGATGGTTGTGTTAGGGGTAATTCATTCTCAAGTGGTCTCCACTTACAATCCCTCATCTGGAAATGTCCAATCTTGTGAAAGTTTGAGAAGGTAATTGATAAAACTAATGCATAGCAAAAGCGCAACAATACCCACCATGTGCGCATTTTCATGAAGGCTCTGGGATTTTGAAAAAGGTTCATTCCCATGTGAATTTATTGATCAGATAGACGTCATCCGTTATGGAACATAGGCATACGTGTATATAATTATGTATATTTGTTTAGAAAACGAATGAAGCGCCGTCGACAGTCAAAGAGCTTCAGCAAACCATCTACTACGAATCGGCGTTCTTGCAAGAGTTCAGAAACTCTACATACCAATGACCACAATTTGAAATCCTGTAACCAAGCTAATCTAGAATTTTCCAAGGGCTCTATCAACCCTCCTTCCTCCTCTAGTGAGGCTCGTAATGAACTCAAGCAGCTGGGAAATTTTTCAGAAAAGACTGTTCTACCTCAACTATCTTGCGATAGCAATGTTTCATTAAACAAAGCATTTAGAGAATTACTGTCACAAAACGACACAACAGATAGAAGCCAAAAATATGAGAAATGGACAAAATGTGAAGCATGCGCGAAGGACAGTGTTTTTGAAAAAAAGGATAGGAATTCATTAGATGAAGATAATGAAGAGCAAACTTCTGATGAAGCAAGGCATGACAGCGCTGTGCAAGATGTCAGCTCAGTGGAGATTGAAACAGACCAGGTGCCATCAGACACGGAGTTAGAAAATTCCAGCCATGTTGGTATTAAAAAGGTTAGTGTTGAACAGTGTTACAAATAAATGTATGAGGGACAATTCTCAAACATCTCTTTGCTGTGTTTTTCAGAGCAACCTTACAATAGGTGAGGGCAAAGGTTATGTCCGCCGCCGGCGACTGATACAAAATCTTCAATGCGGTACTATCAATGTTCCTACACGACATAACTGCAACAGCTCTTGTGAATCAGAAGCTGATACAACATCACCTAACACGCCCATTAAGGTAGCATCTTCCATCTGAAAATGTGTTGACATGTACCTGTTCAATTTTTGCTTTATTTAACAAATTGATATTTCCCATGGAACGTCACTATAGGATCACGTATCATCTTTGGACATGGAATGGGGAATGACGACCAACACTGACGGTGATCAGAGCTATGAATCTGATATTTCTGAGGAAACTGAAGGGCCCTCGGCATACAACGATGACCCATTCTGTTGGGATTATCCAGGGGTTTGTTAAATTTCAATTCTACCTTTCATCTCCAAGCCCATTAATAGGATTCGAACAGTTTACTAAATAGTTTAAAACTGATGATTTGGTGAAATCGTCAATGGGATCTCGTTTTCATCCGCAAATTTGTAAATGTATTGAAACATTTCCAGCTTGGAGAATTTCCCAAAATTATCGTTTCAATTTACTAATCAATACAAAAACTTTATTTAAATTACAGGTGGCATCTTCTACTGTGCTTAATCCATCATGTACAGCTTCCGATAAAGGTGAGGACATGGTTTTGTAGCCTGCAACTATTCTGTCATTCATGATCTTGCTTTTTCTCTGCACCTTCAATTGCTTTTACTAATCAACTAAATATACTTTTCTTTGAATGCAGCATTGCATGTCGATTAATCTTTCTAAGAAAATGAATTGCATTTTCGTCAGTTTCTTTATTTTGATATCCGTGTGCATGTTCACTGATTTATGTTTTTTCTTTTCTTAGGATCTCGTTCATTTAAAGGTATTATTTGTTTGGACGTATTATTTATTTTTAAGAATATTCTTAGTTAAGCAGAAAACTTTGAAAAATGATTTACAGTTTCTTACAGGGGCAAATCAGTACTCTATGAAAAATGTTTTTTGCTTCATGATTAACCGATCAGTTGCCCCCAAAATATCCCCATTCTGAATTGGAACAAGTCGTAATTATGGTGTTTTAATATTACTGGCATGGATATTTTTGTTATGCCAATCTATAGTATGTCATTTTTGGTAAATGTATTCAGGGCTTTTTGATGACATCTGATACTAATTGTGATAAATCCCCTACTATGGGGGAAAGGAATGATTTTCTCTTCATTAGTCCTTGATCACTGATGCATGGTGACGTTTTATTGTCCCCATTTATTTAACAATGTGCTTTTTTATACAAACATAAAACGTGATTTAGGCATTTCATTGGAGTTCCCGAATGATTATCCTTCTTGTAAGGTCCTTAGTCATTTTGTTATGCTGTAAACATTTTAGTTTTTTGTGAGTGTTTTATTTGAGAACATATTTATCTGGATAATATTCTTATAGTCATTTCTTATTGGTTGTGGCTTTTTTCTACTCTATATCTAGTCAGTTGCACCATTTGGGAAGGCCGAGAATGCAAAAAGGCAGATCTTTGTGTGTTGGATATCAGCTCTGCTATTGTCCGCAAAGTAGCTCTAATGCCCGAGAGTATAGACTATTTTATTTGTGGAATTTGCTTCACTGTCATGATGGCTCTCTTGCCAGCAGCTTTTCGAAGTCATGAAACAGCTCGGGATTTACTGACTGATGTTACATCAGATGTAATGGACATGTCACTGCCTACTACTGACGATGTAAATCGTGTAAAAACTATATTAATGGTGATGTTTTTGGGAAACAACGTTTGGTAAGTCGTCTTCCTGTCAAGCAAACGTTAAACTTGTCATTTCTGTATCTAATGATGTTATTGATTTTTAAAGGGCTAGTTATATGATGCTGGTCATTCTAGTGCAACGGTTCCTTGTTTGCTTGTTTTTCTTCTTTTTGTTATCCGTAGCAGAAAGAACATTCAAGCAGGTAAGCACATTTTATAGTTCAGTGGTTAAAATAATGCAATTATGTTTATTGAAATATGTTTTTCTTTGATAGAGATTTCTTTATGCCAAACTGTTCTCACATTTAACATCATCGAGAAGATCTCGTCGCTCTGAGCTTCCATATTTTCGTCTCAATAAAGTTCGCAACATTAAAACATGGCTTTCAGTTCGGTCATATCTGAAGGTACGGTAATTTTCTACATGTGATCCCAACAGTTGATTATGTGATGAGTGTTATAGAAGTTTTTTGGGTTTTTCAGAAACATGGTCCTCAGCGTTCTGTTGATGTCATTGTTTCTGCTGCTTTTGTAATTGCATTACTGCTCATCTCGTTTCTTTGTATCCAGGTAGTCTCATTAACTTATTTAATGACAGTAATAATTTATTATCGGCATCATTACTGATTTCCACTACGTTAAGTAAAGACTAATCAATTAATTAATTAAACATAGATTCTAAAGGAAAGTGATCGCTTTGATGACTGCTTATACAATTGGGAGGTTTTGGCATGGAGTTTTGCCCTGGGAGTATATCTGTTAAGATTTATGACTCTTGGTGCCAAAATTAATAAAAAGTACAGAAACTTTTCTGTCTTGCTAACTGAACAGGTGTGTATATACGTATTGATATTTGATCAATAAATTTGTTGATTAACTATCGCATCTTCCAGTAACCTTTATTTATTCCTGTATCTAGATTAACCTTTATGTACAAATGGAACAGAAACCCCAAAAGAAGGACGGCCTTGTTCTTGCAAATAATGTTTTAAAATTGGCTTCGCAGTTACTTAAGGTAAGGTGATGTCTATTAATTTGTTTGTTTCCTATTTGGGAAATGGGAAATGAGAATTAGGAGTAAACCATTGTTGAAATATTTGTGGTAATTACTGACATCAACTTCAGAACGTTTCGTATTAATTTCACGTTTTTCTTTGTAATATTCAGGAGTTGGAGAGTCCTTTCAAGATATCGGGATTATCGGCCAATCCATATTTATATAACGTTACCAAGTTGGTTATTTTGTCAGCCTTCTCGGCTGTCTTGACCGAACTTTTGGGGTTCAAATTGAAGCTCTACAAGATAAAAATTAAGTGATGGTAGGATGAAAACAGAAGTGGCAATAGGGGGTGTCAATCCTAAAAAAAAAATATTGTAAGTGAAATTGACTAATTGGTGTGCGCATCTGCAAATGACCACCAAAACCAGTTATTCAGGTTTTGGTAGCCATATGCACACGCGCACATCAATTAGTCAATATCAATTATAATATTTTTTTTAGAATTGACACCCCCTAATGAAGGCAACGTATTTTGCAAATTTTGCATAATTTATAGTTTTCCTTTTATTTTTCATCATAATCTCTCCCTGAATATCTAAAGTGTGTTGTTATTCTTCTACAAGTGCGTGAAATTCACCAGCATCAGAGGATATCTCGGTTGATACCTCTGCAATGTGTCATTTTTATCGAAATGGCAGGAATTTAATTGTTGTTTTCGCTGCAATTTTTTACCATATTAATTATGGATAACATGAACAAGGATCAAAATGCTAGCGCTGCTAGGGTTTTGTACTAGTATGAGATTTTTATTCGAAAGCTCTTTTGTGTTAGATAAGATGATATAATGCATATTATTATTATTATACTGCACTATTTTATTAAGTCACGCACTGTACTCTGGTATTTGCATCATGGAAAAGTCTCCATAGTTTTCATTTCTAAGTAATAAAACTCCTCTTATTTAATCAGATTTTAGCAATGAAAGCTATCTGCTAAAAATCATAGCATGACAATAGCATAAATTATCGTCGAATACCTTTGTAAATCATGGGCTTCAAATTGCCATTGACTGATGGTGAATGTTTGAAATATGCAGTTAGTCAAATAAGATTTTATTTGAAACTAAGCTTTGGTTAACTGGTCAAGTCCTTGCAATGGACTATGGCAGCTATGAACTTTATATAATTACCACTAGGGACAATTAATTTATGTCGGGCAACATTTTGCTTTTAAAAGCTTGCTGAAACGTGCTCTATCGCTAGCTAGGATGTACTTACTACTCTATATCTGCTTAAGGTGTTGACGAAAAAAGTATTATTTTGTGTAGTCCTAGTGTAATAATTTTTGCGAAGCCCACTAGTGGATTCTGATCATGTTACAGTGTGAAGAAGAAACTAGAAGGTGAAATGTCTGCAAAAGTGAGATATTTTTATTAATGAATACTAAATTGGCCATGGCACACCAGGTATTGGTCAACTTTTATCGTATGATGTACGGTTATTGTACCAACCAATCGACAATAGTTGCTTGTGTGATTTGGTCTGATAGTTTTATTCATTTATAAAAATCCACTTTTGAGATACATAATGCTGAGGTTGCCGTGACGTGCGAAGTTTCTGCTCTGCAAAATGGTACTAATTGCATTCAATTAATTTCCGCAATCTTTACTCGTCAGTGTAAACCCAGCATAAGATATTGGGTATTAATATAAACATATCCCAGAGTACTCTTCTCAATATGGAGCTTAACTTGGTCAAATGTTTAAAAAACGCTGCTGGCAGCTTTTCTATATTTAGGCATATTTAACTATGAAAGTATGAACGTATTATGATGTAATGGTGAATTTTTGAGAGGTTGGCTTAAGTTTGATGCTATGTACTTCAAATTTGTAAAAATGTGCATACAGCATGTACATGAAATCATGACAGATATAACAAGCTCAAAGTTCCCCATAAAGGTATATTTTAACCAAACCTATGTAAATAGTATCACATAGCCTATAAGTCAAACGATACAATTGTTGTGTATTGAAGTCGAGCATGTTGAGAAATGAAAGAAATCAACAAATGCCTCTTAATTGTGGTCACTGATTATACTATAAATCTAATGTCATAAACTTCTCTAGAAAATCAAGAAACAAATTTGCCACTAATTGAAATATTTTGGAACTTTAAGAAATATTTCTGTCAATTAACAAACTATTAGATGAAATTTCTGCAAAAGTGAGGTGTTTTTTAGACTATTGAATTGGCCAAGACACACCAATCCTTTTCCAAGATACAATGGTGGCTTCAACAAAGAAAAAAATGTAAAATTGACGAAGTGTTCAGGAGACGTACTTGAACAATCATATTGAAACTTGATATTTGCGACATTATATGATATTTGATCACACGCAAGTTATTAATGGCAATAACTACAGTACTAACATCATAAATGACCATACATATATCATTTACCATCATTTATCGTCAACTATTTATTTTGCACTTTTGATGCTGCTTTCATACCTCAACTGATCACTCATTTATGAATTCTTATTATACAATCTATTCTATCGTTTTTTCTAGACAATTACTCTACTTAACAATAAACGAAATACTTAAATATAACACCTAGTGCAGCATTAAAAATAACTTGTTGGTTGTTAAATATTGCGATACTGCTGGAAACAAAAATGTATGTAACTGTTGTAATATTTGTTTCCAATGGTAATAGAATGTGTAAATGAAAGATGTAAAGTCTTTAGTAGTATGACATATATAAGGAAAGCTTTCCCATAAATCTACAAAATATTATCCGCAATTAGTACAAAATGTGTTAGGGTTATTAAGACATTGTTATTTTCGAATACATGTACACTGTACATTATATTATGGTTTTGCATCCTCGTTTTACTAGCATTCAGACAGTTGGGCAAACCAAGTTTTTTCAGTGATCCAAATTTATCCACTTCATGCAATCATTTAGGTAAATTAGTGAGACTATCCACATTGTAAATTATTATAAAATACATTCTTCAGTTATTAGTGCATAAAACTATTGAATCACTATGTTAACCACAATATAATTACAGTATGACCAATTTACCTTATGACACTGACTTGTAACTTGTATAGACACTGGCATTAATAGCTTGAATCCTAATATTTCCACTATGTGCAATATGTTATAAAAATAGCATAAGTATTGCGAGTTTTAAAAGGTAGCAGACTGTCAACAAAAAATATGGTGCAAAATGTGACACATCTTAAAATTTCCCTTTCTATTATTAAATCTATTCTGATCTTACGCAATTATTGTTGATGAAACTTTTGAGAATTTACTTTTAATTTTCAACAGATATGAACTTTTTAGACAATTAGTTATAAACATGTAACTACGTTGGTAGATCTACCGGATTTCTTATATTTCATGCACATTTAAATTGAGAATGTATTTACAAATTTAATGAAATGAAAATTAGTCTTTCATTTTGTTATTTCCAGGCATTATCCAGATGCTTGCACATTTACTAATGGGTTATGAAAACTAGCTATCTCATAACGCTGCAATCGTTTCTGTGATATATACTTTAATTCAATTTATATTTTCAATATTGTTGTATACTCTACAATAACAGGTATTATACTGAATTAAAATAATTATTATCGCACATGACATGTCACAAAACTGGCCAAGATGAAAGTATGGCAACTAGATTTGAAATGATTGCAAAGTCTCATAAATAGCACAAGTTTGAAATCTCATTAATTTAACAGCCCTATACTGCCCTTTGCTGTTTTCATGGTGATATTGATTCTGTTGTGTTTTCTTTTAAATTGTCATAGTGTGAGTGCCTTGAATTTAACCTAAGTAGAATAATTGCTCACATTGCTTTGTTTAGATTGTTGCTATGTGGTGTTTGAACCATGTAGCTTATAATTGTACGCCTATAATGGCATCAAAGACTAAATAAATTATGTCAAGAAATGAACTAATTTTCTTTTCCATTTTACAGATGCTTATTAATGGACTTTTCGCAGTTGTATGGCAAAATTAACCTTTTTTCTATGCAGTTAAACTAGATGCATCATAGATGAAACCCCAGGTGTATGTCAATTCTGGAACATCTGGATTACGCGAGGTATTGATTTAGCATATAGACCGCATGGTATTAGTGGAGTCGCTGGCAAGTACACGCAATCAATTTAATCTGCAATATAACACTCGGATCTGACCAAAACCATGGTAAAGATGAGGAATAAGAATGGATTTGAAAAATGTGATGCAGAGGACTCTTTCTCTTGTATTGATTCATGTCCAGTGGATGACATTTCTATGGATGTTTTTTATAAGCCACATACAATTACTTTGCTTATTGTTTCTATTGGGATACTTCTGTACAGTGCGTTGAACAGGTAAACGTATTGCACTTTTGTTCCAAATTTCATCTGTTAATTAATTAATGCACACAGAAAATATTTGTAACTTTATTTTCACATCATAAGAGATATGCATTTCATGTTAATTATGCAACAATTATCAATTTATTTCAGCAATTTGTTAGCTGAAACAGCCTAACAGACATAGAATTAGTATCTAAGATTTTTAAAATAACATCAACTTGACAGAATTGTGACTACATCGTTTTTATTAGTATAAATTCAGTAATAGATGCAATAACTAGAAATAAAAAGAGCTTTCGTGGAGTAATTAATAATTTGTTTCAAAATCCAGATTGTGATCGAAATTGCTACTTTTCAACCTTCTGTTAATCTAGATACAATCTTTGACAATATATGCACATAAGTTGAAGTAAATATTGTATGAAATAAATTAATGACAACTATATTTGACGTTTTAGGGACCAATCTTCACTAGAAGATAATATATGCAATGGATTTTGTGGGGTTATTTTCTTTATCGTTATAATCAGCGTGCTTGCTTTTCCAAATGGTAAGTTGTTTAATTAATCTGCATTCACTGCAGTTTTGAATTTGCATTTTAGTTATAGGAGTTTCATTTGTTCTAGGACCTTTTACACGACCACATCCAGCATTTTGGAGGATTGTTTTTGGTAACACCATAATAATGCTATCTTGATATGATAGTATATCAATTTTATTTCATAAATTTATTTCTAAAAAATATGGGTGTTTTTCTGTTAGGTCTCAGCGTGCTATATCTTCTTTGCTTGCAGTTCACTTTGTTTCAAAATTTAAACTCCGTGAAAACATTCATATACTTATTCTACCCAGAACTAAAAACATTTAAAGTGGATATGCAAAAAGTAATGCAAGTTTACAAGTATAATTCACCACACGAATATATTAGTCTGAATGTGGTTCATATTTTAGGAATATGCCAAAAATTGTTGGAATGTAACATTGAACGACATTAATGAAAAGATTGATGGCTATGCAGCATCCCATTTTGTTGGTTGGACATTGAAGGCACTGGTATTTCGCCATTATGGTATTCTGTGGACAGCCAGTATATTATGGGAAATGACTGAGGTTTTTAATCTATGCATGTGTTTCAAGTATCAATGGTTTTTTTCCTCTAAGCATAACTAAGTTTTTAAAAGAACAGAAAAAATTGACTTATTTAGATAGCTTTTGTACACCTGATACCAAGATTGGCAGAATGTTGGTGGGACTCATTAGTTTTGGATATTATACTGTGCAATGGAGCTGGAATATGGCTTGGGATATGGCTTTGCAAGAAACTAGAAATGAGAACTTATAAATGGGAAAGTATGAAGTAAGCGGTTTTTTTAAATTACTCTCAAATACTGACTGTACATGCATGCAATCTTGTATGTCTTTCAGGGAGATTCACACGAAAACGGGCAAACTTCGACGTGCAGTTTTACAATTTACACCAGGAAGGTAAACTATGTAATTCACAATGATAATTAGCTTGTTAGGCTACATGTTTCATGATGGATCATTGGATGAAAACAATTTTTTCCGAGGTTATAATAACCAGCAATCGATGGCTGGCATTTTGTTTTATGCCCAACATGTATTAAAAATATAGGCCTACAGCCCCTTATTCCATTCTTGTTTTACAAATCTCTTATGACAAAAAAAAATATTTCAATGCAAGGCAGCTTTAAATATAGATGTACAGTAACTTTTCATATCGTTTTGTTGTCATATTTTGTAAGCTGGACACGAGTTAACTGGTTGGATAGTAACAGCACGTTTAAAAGATCTGTTTCTATCAGTTTGGTACTTGCAATATGGCAGGTAATGTAATCTGATTATTAATTTAGAATAATGTATATTCTGTATAATTAATTCAGATATTCGAGCTATGCTTTATTCATATTTGGTTTTAAATTTGCCATTCGACACAGCTTGCAGAGATCAATTCCTTTTTTATACCACACATTTTGGACATCCCAACGGATCACCCACCATGTCTAGCAAGAGTCATCTTTTATTTCTTCATATGTGCACCCGTAACCAGGTAATGAATCGAAATGCATTGTATTTCTTACTTGAGACTGCATGAACAGGGAATAAAAATTAGTTTGTACTTTATTATAATAAGTGGTATTTCAAAATTATAGGCAGCTGTACTTTTATATTACTGATAAACGGTGCCAACGCTTGGGCAGCCATACATGGGTCTTCTTGTGAGTTGAATTTTATGGTACCCGCAACAAGTATTTCTAATTGTAAAACAACTATGCAATTTAGATTTACCTTATTTTAGAGCTACAATATTCACAGAAATCATTATCTGCATAAAATTCCGACCGGATATATTTGCCAGGGCGCAACTTACAAACATTATTACTTGGTCAATAATGTCGGTATGTCATGTTGACGTTATGTTGACAGCCTATGGTAATCACATGAATAATCTTTTATCTTTCAAAATAGTATGTGTTGACAGTTATCTGCATATATGTCTGCATCTATCAAAGTAATGATGAAAAGGTACGTACGTGAGTGTTTAATTTATTGTACTGTACATATACATGTACATGTACAGTATGTATAGTATATAGGCTAAGTAAAAGTTATAATAATGTCTATACTTCAAGAACTTGTATTTGTGAAATGTTTAGGTAAAAACAAGCAAATCTAAGACCTGTACTGATGAAGTCACTAACTGGGAATGAACAATAATATCTGTTCTGTGCCACAGACTAACAGTATATAAACTTGATGTCGCCACCAAAAAATCTGAAACTGGGTTAGTACCGGTACTGACGAGTTCATCACTGCCTGTGCGAGAGTCACAGACGGGACATTTGTTAAATGACAATCGTGTATCTACAAGTCACGTCATACGAGTAGAAATTTATTCGTAATTTCATTTTGATTTTTGCAGGCAATTTGTCATGTTTTTATCGAAATAATTCCTCCATTGAAATAACAAAATAACTTTAATCATAGAATTGGAAATATCCATTGTCAGTTCTTACTGTTCACTCTAGCGACCGAAGCGATATATGTATAAATATTTTAAATACAATAACAACATAAAAAATTCAAAAGTCGTCAACCTTACCACGTGTCCCAAATATCATGCATTGCTCATATCATTCGTGCATGTCGCGTCTGCTTCCTTGGAAATTGGGGATAATTTTGAAAGGTGTTAGGGAATATATCTCTCTCGAGTTCGGTCGCAATGTTTATTTGCTGCACGTGTTTCTAGAGGTAGATTAGGAAAAAATAACTCCTCCAAAATGGGATCAGATCCCCCAAAGTCAGATTTGAAAGATCATTTCAATAGTATTAATGAACGGTCGGTTGAGGATATTTCATTGTTAATCTTCTACAATCCCCATACAATATCCTTATTAGCTTTTTCCATTTTGCTGCTGCTGTATACTGCATTTACTAGGTTTGTACGCATCCGTTTCATTCAATATTGTGCTATCTTTAGAAGTGGCCTGATATGTTTGCGCTATTCCATTGATTGTTTGAAAACAATATTTCATTGAATCGATAGAGACAACACGATTTTAGAAGATAACATATGGGCTGGGTTATGTTGTGTCGTTTTCTTTTTCCTGATAATCAGCGTGCTAGCGTTCCCAAATGGTGAGTACCA